>VZTV01116099.1:0-13412 GCA_013400875.1 Anhinga rufa
GGCATATGTATCTCGTGGATCTGTTAGAAAAAAAGCATTATGCTGGGCTCTTGAGGATGACTGGTCAGCTGACACAGGCTTATTCTTACAGGGCAAACTTGTCTCTACAGATTTCTTCTGCCAGAGTGTAGAAAATAGTCTGCAGATTATCAAAGGATTAACAGGTAAGGAACCGGTGAAGCTGCAGTTCAGGGGACAATTACCAGGAAGAGGTACAAGACAGAGGTGACTGGGAAGGCTATAGCACTGACATGGGAAAAGGCTTAGCTGGTTGATCAACCATATTTTAGAAGAGAAACCTAAGCTGTGATGTTGCAGTAACATTCTGCAAAAGCCAAAAATAGTGTGTTGTGCCTCCTTGGGCCTGTCTTCACTTCTTTAACAAAAGGATTTAAAAAAAAAAAAAATCCAGTGCAGCTTGGTTTCCTGTGGCTCTTGAGGGCTTTGCAGACTCCCTGACAGGGATCAAATGCTTCAGACTTTGTTTGATTGGGGCACTGATTAGATTGCTCTCCAATCTGGGCCCTGGTTTTGCAGGACTTTAAAGAACTAAGCAATTTTGAGACCCTTTTCTTCATAAGCTGGAGTTAAAAGTGCCCAATAACTTTAAAAGATCACTTTGAGTGGTGAGGAGGAGTACGACCTGATTGGCGATGTCACTCTGTAAGCCTTTTTCTTCTTTCAGGAAATCTGAAATATTATGGTCAAAGAAAATGAACTCCTCTCTGTCTCATCAACTATTATGTGGCAAAGACATTCAACAGCTTCTGACAAGCGTAATTTTGACAGCATGGAGCTGTGCCTGGTCTCATTTCCCTCACCACCTCTCTGGTGCAAGGATTTCTGGTACGTGTAGGAAATTATAGGGGGCGAAAACTCATGTTTGCCTTCCAGCCTTTTGTTTGTTTACTAAAAGGGTTGTTCTTATTTGAATGGATTTCTGTGATGCTAGTAAAACTGCTTGGCAGCCCTTCAGTAGGTAAGGGCCCTTCTGGCAGAGTATTAGTGACATTATCATCTCTCTCGCCCTCAAGTCTAGGCAGAGGTTATTTGGGAATGGTACTTGACTGAATATCCTGCTCTGGGTAGAGGTGATATGAGGGAAGACCTCATACACCCTGTTCACAGGATACTTCCATTCCATTGCTATGCCACATCTCTTTCCATCTGATGTTATTGTCGATCTGTTTAAGTTTGCATTGCAGCTCCTCCTTCTAAAAAGGAGGTGACTGTGAGACAGCAGTCTGTGCCTCTTAAATGTGTCATTTCTCTCTCAGGGGCCTGAAATATCTACAGTTTGGTACAGGCTGCTCTCTCTTCTGCTCAGTTTGAAGGGGTGGCTGTGTTCCTGCTTGTCTTGTTACTGCAAAAATAAACCCTGGCACTTGTCTAAGAAATGGCCAGAATGTCTCTGTGATGGGAGGCAGGTTATGGAAGAGAAACCCAGATAAAAGAGTAAAGAAAACATTAGTGTGTGTGTCAGGGGGGATTCAAATCTTACTAAACCAGATGATTTCACTCAAGCAGCAGAGGTGGAAGAAATTCTAGAAGTAAGCTTGTATTTTTTCTTTGGCTTGTGTGGGTTCGGGGAAAGTTGGAAATCAGTTGGGCACTGCAGAGGATCTAAGGTCCCCTGATAATCAGAGGCAGAGACTGAATATAAGCACTTTTTTTTCTTTTGAGAAACCTCTTTGAATGTTCTCACTGTAGGATACTGATAATGGGACATGCGTGCAGAACCAGAGCTAAGTTTCTGGCCTCTGTGTTTGGGTGAAAGCGGCTGGAAAGTATTTGTCCTTCAAAGTAGGCTCTGTTTTTGTTCTCATTTAACACTATCAGAAACTTGCATTTCTTACAGAAGTAAAAATAGGAGAAGGAACAGAAAGCTATGGCATTAATTTGCATTTCCTAAGTGTCTGGCAGGAGTAGGTGGGGGAGAGAAGGTGTTCAGACCTTATGTTTTGACCCTGCTCATAAGAGAGATGTGTGCTTGCCTAACATCAGGATCCAGTGCTGTTTTCCTCTAGGACTCCGGGATGTTTAGATTTGGGATTTGGCTTTGTCCTTTTGTGGAAGCATTTGATTTGGCTGTTGTAAACTTTTAAAAGTGTTCAAAACAGTTAAGTTTACTGAATTACAACAGACTGCATGCCATAGTTGTTTGCAGGCTAATGACAGACATTGCAGTAGGCGCAGTTGGTGAAATAGGGAGACCCCTTTCCTACTAGGGGAGCACAAGGTAGAATGGCTAGCTCTTCAAGGTTGTTTAGCCAAAAAACTGCCTGGTGACTTTCATCTGTTCTTATAGACCGACTGAGTATCACAATCTCCTGTTCTTGCAAGCATTTGAAGACTATAGTTCTAAGCACAACTACATGGGCAGTACAGAAGGAAGAATATGTTCATCACTTTTTGGGGTGGACCTTTGCTCCAGTACACCATCAAGACAGTGGGATGCTCTGAGGGAGGTGGTGAGAACTCAGCTGCATCCCATGAACAGGGTGCAGAAACAGCCTCTGTGGCTATGCTGCCAGTGGTATTTGGCCAGCAGATCTTTCTCCCCTGTCCTGCCTATTTTTATTAGATTTAGTCTGGTCTGGAAATCCATATGCAGGTATGCTTTAGTGCACGCAGTGTAGCTGCCCATGCCCTCCACTAGAGCAAGTTGTTAGGCTTCCTTAGGGCAATCTTTTTGCTTTAGGGATTAGGAGGAAAGTAAAACCTACTTTAGCTCAGTCAGCACCCACAGGTGTACATGGTGAAATGCATGCAAAAAAAAAGCCATAGCTGCCTCAATCTGAAGTGATTGCTGCACCTTCCCTACAGAATTAGCACAGTTTAAGGATTTGGGGAAGTGCCTGCTTTAGGCAATATTAGAGGGTCACTTCTAGTATCACTATACAGCATGATGGATTAGTCATTTCAGCTCAGAAGGGATCGATGAATTGTCTATTCCATGTCTTCCTGCTGAGGAGGGATTAGCTTAGTGATGTACTCAGTAAGCCTCCATTCTTGGGATGAAGTTTCTCAGTGTGATTTCTTATTGTAGCTGAAAGTACATTAGAGACATACGATTTAGGTCACAAAAGTAGAACACTTAAAAAGTGACATATTTCTGATGGATTGGGTAGCACATGGTTATCCTGTCCCTGCATATGTGCAGCCTGGAGGTGAAAGTGGTATGTGATCACAAGAGGAAGGATGGCACCATCATGGCCCTTCTATAGGTATGCATTGAACTTGTATTTATAACCTCCATCCCACCATTCCTAACTTTGGACTGTTTTGACTTTTTAACAATTTTGTTTCTAAAATTATTGGAATTGGATATGAGCTTTCCAATGTGCATTTAACTAGTAAAAATAAAAGAAACTCAGACTAAGAATTTGTAATTGCTGGCTTCTTCATGACTGGGATTTGAACTGGGAACCCCATTTGATGCAGTAACTGTTACTACTTAAGCTCCAAGGCTGACTGATACTTAACCAGCAGCTGGAGGAATCTTTTCATCAAAGAAGGCTGAGCAGATGTAACACCTAGGCTTTAGAGGTTTTCATTTGATGTAAGGTCTCAGCATGGGATAAGGAACTTTTCTCCAGTTTGTATGCTGGTTCTGGGTAGGTTGGGGTGGGAGGTTCTTTGGGTTTTCCCCTCCTGATGCCTGGAGCTGGTGAATTTCCTGCCCTGTATAGGGCTTTGGAAGAAGAGATGGGAAGATTAAAATTACTTCGTATTTCCTACTCAAATGCTTGACTGACTCTCTTGCTTCCAGCCTCCTGAGTTGGGAAGGTTCCTGTTCCTGTCAAGGAGAGAAATGCCCCATGATTCATGTGCCACGTTTCTGGGAAAGGGAGGAGCAGTTAGAGGTAGCTTACTGTCTATCTTGCCCCACTTCATTTGCTCTATCAAGCTGCAGGTAAGCTCAGAGCTTCTGGAAACTTTGGCTGCCTGCCAAAACAAACTTGAGGCACAGAAAAACAATAGCTTTCAACACTCTAGTGCAGATTTAGGACAAAAAGTTCCAATGTTGGTATGAAACCAAAAATAAACACGAAAGCTATTCCCCCCATAAAATTCACTTCAGCAGCATTGGTATTTTTATGTCAAAAGGCTGAAGGAGAAGCTGGTGGAAGCCTGCCACAGGGAGGGAGGGGAAAGCAAGGGCAGAGAATGATGCCCTGCCAGAGGTTTTGCCATTACTTGCTGGCAGTGTTGATGCTTAGGTATTGTCTCCAGGTGTCTTTGGGGAAAGTGATACTCATTACCAGCTCCCTTACCTGTCTCCTTCTTTTCTAATCCTTCTGTCCCTATTCTCTGCAACCCTGTTGTGCTTTGTTCCTCCTTCTGCAGTCTGTGCTTTTGCCTCTTGTCATCTCCCCAGACTGCCATTCGTTCCTCTCTCTTCTTCCTGTCCTACTCATTGCACCCCTGCTGAGTTTTCAGAAGGTGACCTTGTTCCTCCCAGCATGGCATCAGAGGCTGTGGTTCTCTGGTGCGGGGCTCAGCTCTTCGCTGCAGGCTCCTCCTCACCCCTGCACTATGACAGCAGTGCTGGTGGCGTGGCCGTATGGTGAACTGATGCAGAGAGACAGAAAGGCTGTTGCTGGTCTGATTCACTGGGCTGTCACGCAAACAGCACACGCAGCCTTGCTAGCAGACTGCTGGGGGTGATGCAAAGAGCAGCCAAGGCTTGCTTGCACAGGCACTACCTCTGAAATCAGGTTTTTATCCCTGTCCCTTCTGTGCTGCCAGGGAGGCATGAAGAACACAGACACAAGTGATGTGATCTTAACTGTTCTCAGTTCCTGCTCTGGTGGCACAGATGCTCAGGAGAGATAGGTATGGAGAAGGCTTTGTGCATCTCTTCTGCATGGGGCTGGCACCCAGCATGGACAAGGAACTGAGCTGGAACACTAACACATGCCTCTGCAGACACGCAGGCAACGGGCAAAAGGCAGGCACTGGTGTGACAACCCTACCACATTTCAATGCGCAGATTCAAAGTATTGTGTCACAAAAATTTTTTAACAAAGTAATTAGACACTTTGTTTTAAACGGGCAAAATTATATACATCCCCTGAGCCTTGTTTTCAGAAATGCCTAACCATTTCTAGATGAACTATTTTAGAACATAACCTATCCTGAAGCAGACCTCCAGCATGGAAAACTTCAACCCACTGTTTAATGCTTGGTAAGTAAAATTACAACCAGCTGAAAACAGAGCTGTGTGTTGGAAAGTGCCAAGCGGCCTTAATTTAGGAGTCACTTTTTGCACAGGCACTTCAGTTTGCCAGAAAATAAAGGAGAGCACAGATGCCAACAAGTGCATCAGTTTGGACAGAGGAATGGAAACCTACATTTTTGCCTTTCATTTATTGTGCTTTGATATCTCTTTTCAGGATACGTACATATACATCTGGTTGTTCTTCTCTTAAATGGGTAGTGGTATAAAATCTAGCAGAGGCACATGTTTTTGTCCATCTTTTAACACTGTAAAATTAAGCCTTAGAAATGGCTTAGTTCAGTGACCTTTTCCAGCACTGATTAGCTGCCAAATAATCAGTGTTTGAAAGACTCTGGACCTGATTCTTCTCTCATTTACACTGTTTTTTCTCTTGTCATCAGCTGACTTCATTGGAGCTACTCATTCCCTACAGGCTTGGTCTGAGCAGAAAAATATATATATATATATGTTTCTGTATATATACAGAGTACATATACATATATAGAGAGGGATGATATAGAATAGAAATGAAATCATAGTAACTGGTGGGTTTCAGTTTTACTTGACATTGTGCACATGTGCTGAGATCACTAGTCTCCTGAAGCGTACTTGTAAGGACCTTTTCCCTAAAGAATACCTCTGCAGGTATTCTTTAGAGTTTTGTGTGACTTTGCCATTAGCTGTAAATTTTCCCATCTGCATCAGTTAGAGTACCAGACTGAAATACTTGTTATAAGACCACTAAACCATTTCTTTTCTTTTTCTTTTTGTAGGCAGTACAAAATACGATCCTGGTTTGAGGTCCCAGAACTGGCAGCTCAGGTGAAATGCATGCTCTAACCACTCACAGCTTAGGCTTTACAGTGGAGCATTACGTGGAAGTGGTGTCCTTTCCTACTATCAAGCTTAGTAACAGATGTGATCAGTTTTGGAATGACTGTAGCAAATCATCGCAGTTTTCCACACTGTATGCCACATGCTGCACATGTTTATACTTGACAAGTGAGAATGATATTACTCAGCATTTATCTATAAGTTTTTAACCCAAAGACTTCAAGGCCTAAAAGCTGAGAATGACTACTCACTTTTGCATATGGATGCTCAGAGACTTCAGATGATTCACCTGGAGTTGACACTACAGCTCTGAGGTCTTACAGCTTCTGACTGGGAGTACATCGACCCTGAGTAAAAATCTTTATCCATTGACATTGGATTGCTGGCCTGTGATGGCAGGGAAGTGCTGCTTGGTGAAGGCACGCTGAGGGTGTGTAACCTGAGGGTAACAGTCAGTAAGGTTATATTATCGCAAGTATTAACTCGGTTGTGCCTTATGGCAAGGCTTACACTGGTGCTGAATTAAAATGACAGCAAGCGATGGTGTAATTTTTCAGTCACTTTTCAGAGTGATTCCTTTTAAGTCCTCTTAGATAAACAAATTTGGTGATCATTTCTTGGTCTTCATTTCTTCCCTGCTGTCGCTCCTGTCTTTTGCCTCTGTTCATCACAAGCTGAATGCTTCTCATCCTGACATTCTGCCGAACCACCATCCTCTTTCTTGAAGACCTTTTGCTCCCTACTCTTCCCACCTACTCTGACCTTCACCAGGCTCTGCCCTTCTGCAATCCCATCATATACTTTCTTTTCTTGGACTTGGCTGCTTCCTCTTTCTACTTCACCAAATCCATGTTGTTTCTTACTAGATCAAGTGGTGTTCAGAGCTCTTACTGACTCCTTTTTTATTAGGTTGCAGGTAGGATTGGTGTGAAATGTGCCAGAGACTCTAGCAAGGGTCCTCAACAGACATTCCACCTCTCTGTTTTAAAATTGATTCTGGAAGTTCTTAAGATTAATGTTGGATCATTTCCATCACTCCCTCAACAAATGCAGTACTTCTGACTAGGCTGCTGCCTCTATGCTTTGAGTGTATCTGATTACCATCCCCAGCTTACCTTTAATAAAATCCCAAGCTGCCCTGGCTGCAGCTGGTGGGGTGTAATAGAGGTGACAAAATTAATTTACAGGAGGGGAAGCAAGCAGTGACAGGGATCCTTGCATAGAGATACCATTATTTTCCTCCCTCAGCTTAAGAAACAATAGAAAAAGAGAATGCTACAGCTGGGCACTGCAGTATGTATCCATAGATGGTGGATTGCCTTACTCCCTTCAATACTTTTTTTTTATAAAGGGGTATTTTGTGCTCCTGTGATATTTGATGTGGCCAGATCCAAGAGAGGAATGCCAGCCACTGTCAAATGTCTACTACATGTGTTGCTTCATTTGCACGTCCATGTGGGATAAATCTTCTCTGCAAAGCACCAGTGTTCCACATACCAGCTCTATTTTAAAGATTTCTGTTGTTAAGAAAATGCTGTTGCACTCCCTTCCAACATCATCTGTGAGCTGACCCTTATGGGGTGGTCTGAATCCAGCTCAGTGCCAACTCACCTCTGCATCTCACTTCCCCTTCATTAGCTTTGCAGTGGGATGTGCCCCTTGTAATAATCAATCTTTGTGTCTCAGAAATGTTAATGGCTGGGTATACACTACATGCCACCCATTATCAACCCTGGATTAATGAAGAGCTCTTTTCTGACAGCACAAGGGACTCTGGAAATTTCAAAATCTAGAAGTATTGGGGAGTGAAACCTGAAGCAAAATTTGGTAGCTTACAAATTATTTATTACCTGGGACTGTCACTGAACCACTGCACCCCAGAGATGTGGTCCTGCCTGCTTTCTTAGCCTTTGGCAGGTCTCCCTGCCTAACTTTTAGCTGAGGGGTGGGCACCCTGCCCTTACTGGGGAGAACCTTTCTCTGATAAGTGTACCAGGGACTCAAGAAAAACATATGTCCTTAAAAGCTTTTCCCCTGAAAATTCTTTTTATTTTCCTGGTTGGTCAAAGCTGCTAACAAAGATGATTTTTCCTTGCAGAATAACTTCAGACCTCCTTCCCAAGGAGGCTGCAGTTGTAATTTGTCATTATAGTATTCCAGTATTCCTGGCTGAACCAGAGGTCCATGGGATTGCAGAGAGATTAGAGTTTGTGACTGACTTGAAGGATATATAATATCTGACTATCATCTTTGGTGTGAAACACATCTGTGTCACTTCAAGTTCTCAGGCCAGATCCCAAGTTTGTATTTGTTTCGTTCTGAAATAAAACTTGGGTCAGGTTCTTCCCAAAGCTATGCTTCAGCACTGTTTATTGCAACATCAAGCTTTGGCACAGACATTGTTAGTCTCATGTTGGTCAAAGAGGTATTTATAAGAAATCCAAAGCAACTTTATTTCTCCAGGGTTCCGCACTGAGGATGTCAGATTCAGAGCTTTCAAAGGAAGCTGCCGCTTTAAAATAGACCAAGAGAATGCTTATTGTTCAGGTGACATAATGAGGCTGAGATGCATAATGAGGCAGAGGGAAGCAGTAGGTGGTATGTTTTGACTCTTTTTTGTTTTGTTTTTTTGTTTTTGTTTTTTTTTTTTTTCTTAAATAATATGTTTTATGGGGGAGAATAGTGGAAGATCAGTGGATAGCTTCTGGCTGGTGAAGCTGGGATGCACAGCCTGCACAGAGGGTGAACGTGATTTGACGCCTACATCTGACAGAAACCAATTTAGGCATTTTCTCCATCTCTGCAGAGGGCTGCACTGCAGTATTCAACCTCGGTGCCTGATTCGTTCCCCCCTCGCTCTTTCTCAAAGGAGGAGAGGAGGAACAAGCAGAAGTTAATAGCTGGTGGCCAGTCCATTTGCTGTAGCTTTATAAGGACTGAATTGAAGTCCTTGCCCCAAAATGTATGGGTAGGTTCCGATAGAAAACCAGGTCCCCTTTGCAGACCTTTGCATTGCACTGTGGGGAGGGGGAGCCGCTATAAGCATCACCCCGAGCAGAAATTCTGCTGAGGACCACAGGAACACACCTCAGTCAAGTTTCATTGAACCCAGCATGTCCTCACAGACTGTTTGAGTGCATCAGTATTGACCAGCATTGAGCTAAATTTTGTTGTTGAAATTCCTACTTGCATCAAGTGGAGCCAGAAGGAGAGCAGCTGGTACAGCCCTGGAAACGAAGAGGCCTCGGGTCTATGCCCATTTCTGCCACCAGCCTTCTACAACCCCTTTCCAACAAGGTCATTTTACTTTTTGTCCTTCAAGTTACTCCCATCCTGTGTGAGATAAGAGAGCTATGAAAGACCTAGAAGTTGTCTGTCAAAAGTATTATTTTGTCAACTAAAGAAGCCATGGCAACATAAAGCTGCAACACAGCTTCCATCACAAGACTAACTTGAGTCAGTTACTGCCTTTGAAACATCTGTGGTGTGGGCTAAAAGTAGACCTTTCTACCAAAATTGAAGTACATTGAAGGAGTCACAAAAAATATCCCAAAATAGAGGGAGGAAAGAGGGAATATCAGATAACAGAGGGGTGAACAAAATTGTGCAGCAACAGTTATGAACAGTTTCCTTGCTTTTGTTGCTATTCTTTTTCCAGCCAGACTGATGAGTTTGCTGGATTTGTTGAATTGTGATACAGTGAACAGGACCATTGCTGAGACTCTCATTAAGTTTCTTAATACTAACAACATCCCTGCAAGGAATTACATGCAGCTGGGGGTTTATACCAGTGCTTGCTTCTGTAGGGACTGGAAAGCTGTAGGAGTCTTACCTGAGGGCTAGATCCAGATGCGTACCAGTTCCTATTTTGCCTTCATCCTACGTTATGCTAACTTCTATCCTCCCTGCATGCTTCCCCGTTCTAGGAATGCATCTATCTAGAGACTGGAAACGTGGGAATAAGATCATCAGATCATATTTTACCTGGAAAATGCAAGTATATGTCCTGGAGGCGGGAAAAGTTGCTTCTCTATAAGAGAGATTTGAGCCATCTGAAATAGCTGAGATGTAGCGGGGAACATTTTGGATATGACTTTGTGATGTGACTAACAAAACAGGCCAATCTGGAGCCTGCCTGTATGAAGGCAGCATGTCCTTGAACACATCTGTCGTGGTTTAGCCCCGGTCAGCAACCAAGCACCACACAGCCACTTGCTCACTCCCCATACCCCTGTGGGATGGGGGAGAGAATCAGAAGAGTAAAGAACAAGGGAGAGGAACAAAACCCAGAAAAATCACAAGTGGTGCAACAGCTCACCACCCACCCACCGACCAATACTGTCAGTTCCTGAACTGCAATTGCTGCCTGCCCTGGCCGCCATCATCATCCCCCCCCCGGAAGTGAACTCAGCAGCGAGTGAGCTTGCAGGGTCCTGTCCCCCTGTGCCAGAAGGATGGTCTGCCATTTAAGGCAGCTCAGCAGGGAGGAACCTGGNATCACACTTGCTTGGATCTGTAAACTAGACAAACAATTTTTATTAAAGAAACACATTTCTATAATGTTTTTTACTTGATTGTCTCAGAGTGCTTTAGCAGGCTCAGAAGATGCTGGGGAATAATCAACGCAGAAGCTGTGCTGTAAATTTTGCAACATTTACTTCTATGGAAGTCATCTTTCCTTACTCCCTTTTTATTCAGATATCAAAAGGAAAAGACCAAGATGAAGGCAAAGGCTGAGGCTCAGGCCCAATGTTTTTCTCTCTCATTTTTGCCAAAGAAAAGAAGAAAGGAAACAAACACCATCGTAGATAAATGATCTTTTTTTTTCCCTTGCCTACTTCTAGACACACTTTCATTGGTTCACTGTAATTAGCCAGAAGAT
Source organism: Anhinga rufa (assembly GCA_013400875.1). NCBI lineage: Eukaryota > Metazoa > Chordata > Aves > Suliformes > Anhingidae > Anhinga > Anhinga rufa. Next base: position 10,941 of record VZTV01116099.1, read on the forward strand.
ACTGAAATGATGTATACGTCAGACCTAACAGACAATATTGTAATTGTACCATTCTTTAAATAGATACTTTGACTCCTGAAAGCTTTGATTCAAAACCTTTATTTCAAATGCATGCATACTTCAGCAAATTTCAGAACTAATTGCCAGTTTCATGGTTTGCACCAGATATTATGTTGAACTAAAGCCAGGATTTGGAAGTTTGGGAAATATGGTTCCAGAATTTTTAGTCAAAGGCCATCTGAGATAATGAGCAAGAAGAAAGGAAGAGTGTTAATGTTTTATGGGTCAAGTGTGCAGGGGCATGTGATATACTTGGTGCTTTTAAGATATGCCAGAAAGTCTAATCCCAAGGCCAGGAAGGCAGCCCGGCAAGCAGAGGAATTTGGATGGTAAAGGAAAGTATCAACACAAATTAATGACTGCTGTAGTTAGAGTGTGCATTAAGGGGAGTTTAAAGCCCTCTTAAAGAGAAAGAAAGGCTCTGCAGTGTTGTTAGTTCTCTGAGGGATGGACCAATGAGCAAAGTACACTGGAGAAGGGGGACAGGTTTATGTGCAGCCTTGAAGGAGGATGGGGAATCATTGTGGCTCCTGTATGTATATGCCAGTGCTGTGGCTGTGGCTGTCGCCCACACAGCCACATGTAGTAGGTGCTGCTGTTTTGGTGCTCGACATGGGGAATTGAGGGCCAGCTTTGCAGGGGTGCAGCAAGCATCTTCTGCTCTCACGGAGGCAAGTGAGAAGTATGGATACCCACTTGCTCTGAAAATCAGGTTTTGCTGTTCTCAGACTAGCCTTTTTTGTAAATACTGACCTTCCCAGTTTTGGTGCCTTGTCTTGGTACAGAAGTGTTTGAGATGTTCCTGTGAAAAGGATAATTTCTTCTTGGTTTTGTATCATTTTATTTTAAAATCTCCTCTGTCTCCTCCCTCCTCCCCTTCCCCCAAACTGTAGTTTCCTGTCTCCATATGGAGTGTACCTGGCCTTGGCTGGTGGGTTGCCTCTCCATTCACCCCTGGGACATTAACCTGTGATGAAACTGCACTGATGTGGAACTGATGAAAACTGGGGGGGGGACCCCAAATAAGAAGGTGTGTAAAAGTCAGTTGCCAAGTTAAAGCAAATCTTTTCAAATCCCTTTCTTGGCAGGCAGAATAGGAACAGTCTCTGAGTGTGGATGGTTATTGTGCTGGCTACGCCATGCAATGCTCCGGCCCCTGGGGTGACTCTCCTGAGGGCTGGTGGCATCAGCAGCTGGGACTGAATCTACTCACAGTGGGAAGGAATTTTGTTAGCAGGTATTTATGCACGCAAGTATCGGATATGTGATGCAGCAGTTGAGTCTCACGGTGTGAAGCTTGCATCACCCGTCATCTCAATGAAACAAGCATGGGGTGGAAAGACTGCTCCCCCCACCATCATAGCTGATAGCAGCTCTCTGTTCCTGTGTAATAGGCAGTCTCCCTGTGTGTAATGAACAACCTTTGGAGGACTGTGGAAGTAGAAATGTTAGGGTGTAAGCAGGCCTCTTGATTGAACCTTCACCCTCTCCCTTGAAACAGCAATCACTGTGTAACCTTCGCAATAAACTAGTTCCCGTGCTGAAGATAGCAGAATCCAGACTGGCCGTGAGCAGTCCTGTAGCCTTGTGTGTGTAACAGATGCGTACAACTCACACCCCGTTATCTGTCTTTTGCATAGCATCTCTGAGAGAATATAAACCCTTCATCCACTCTGCAAGCACGGCATTTACATCAGCAGAGCCTGTTTCTCTGCTGCTTAGTCTTCTCTCCTGTAGCTATCATAAATAAACGGCTGCTCTTCTGACCTGACCCACGTTTGTACTTTAGTACGTGATGGGATGGAGGAGCCAGCAGCTTGCACTGTGTTTGAACAACTTTTTCCACATCTTAAAACACCTGAGATACAACACTCTGTAGCGGGGCTGTTAGTGTTGGGGCTTGTGCCACTGTTTTCAAGTACCTGTGAGGCTGTGCTTTGGAGATAGGTCATTTCACTGATTTACATGTACTGTGAGGAGAAGGCTCATTTAATCATATGTTGACAGAGTGGCAACACTGCAGGGAAAGGCCAAGAAGGCCTGAGCTTGATGCTGTAGCCTGGAAAGACAACGAAGGGAGGCACTCGACCAGACCCAGTTTTCTGAGGTTACTGTTGGATGCCCATCTTTCCCTCCATCGTTATACCAGCTTAGTAAATATTGCCCTCACAGAAGTCAGGGTTGCTTTACCACAACTTGTGCCATTTATGTTGGCTAGAGAAACACAACTTGTATGAGAAGACATACAATTTATTGTTAGTCTACTTAAAAGCTTTAACAGCCTGCTCAAAGAGTCCTCATCAATCCACTTACAATGATGTTAACAATGATAAACAATATTATCTAGAATATTAGAGAGAAAGGGGATAAAATAAAAAAAAACAAACCATAACATACCAGCGTCAAAACCAA
>VZTV01116102.1:5598-20167 GCA_013400875.1 Anhinga rufa
TCCCCTGAGCATCCTTGTGGCTCTGCGCTGGCCTTGCTCCAGCAGCTCCCTGTCCTTCTGGCACTGGGGGCCCAGCACTGGACACAGCACCCCAGCTGCGGCCTCCCCAGGGCAGAGCAGAGGGGCAGGATGGCCTCCCTCGCCCTGCTGCCCACACTCCTGTCCATGCAGCCCAGGACACCGCTGCCCTTCTTGGCCCCGAGGGCCCAGCGCTGGCTCAGGGGCACTGGCTGCCCACCAGCACTGCCAGGGCCTTCTCAGCAGAGCCGCTTCCCAGCAGGGCAGCCCCAGCCTGTACCAGTGCCTGGGGTATGCTCCATAAGTAGACAGTTATACTATAGAGCCAAAAAAAATCTGTTGGGGCAATGTTTATATATCTGAGGAAACAAATAATAAAATTATATAGAAAATGCATTGTTAATACAACCCAAATTGTATTTTAATAAAATGTAGCGTCAGTATAAATTACAGAGAAAAAGTTTTCCAGGGATACTGTCAACAAGGAATGAAGCCATACATACAAGGAGGTACAGAGTAATGTGTATTATATATCAGGAGACATGAACTTCTCTCCAATAAACAGTTGTTTCCTAAAGCATTGTCCTTAAAATGTAAGCTAAACATATGTCAGACTAAATGTCATAATTACACATATTTAAAAGCAAGAAAGGAAATTCTGCAAATAATTTGTTTTCCCATCAACTTTGATAAAATGATGTCAAAACCAATTCTACCTTAGCTACTTCTCAGAGTCTCTATCCGAGATCTGGATGCCACTTGCAGTACTACCCAGTACCTTAGAGCAGAAGGATTCCCTTCCTCTTCTGGTTTATTTCTGGGTCTTTGCCACGCTATCATTTTTTGCAAGCACATTTTAGAATCACTGAAACTCCATATAGGCACGGAGACACAGAAAAAACTGAGCTTCAGTTTTTTCAGTCAGAGTGTCACAGGTGGGCACTTTGCTTTGGATTACATAAATGTGTTTAGGTTACTGGAAATTTATGGGACATGTACACAAAAACTGAGTTATGTGCTTACATGGTGCAGATGTACAGAGCTTGTGAGGACACCCATACAACTGCTGAATGAGTAAAGAAAAGCACGTAAATGTTGTGAAATCAGAATGTCATTATTTTAAGTGCACTTTACACTGGTCTAAACAATTATGCAGCTGCAGCACTACAGAGGAACAAACTCCATGATGTCCTTTGAAATACCTGTACATTGGTTTGACCCTGTAGACCCAATGCTCAACTATTTACTTAAGCAAAATACAAACACCCCTGGGAGTTGCGCTTGCTTGAAGGCCACAGGACTGGACTTCACTTAAATGCCATTTGAGTTCATCTAACTATACTTGGTGCGGCAGTGTAGTACCAGCAGAGCTGAAGCACTGCAGCTCTGCTGGCATGAAGACGGTTGTGTTGATTAAAAAGTCTTTGAGATGTACTGTGCCTTCATATGGGACAGAGGATGACACAGCCGTGCCCACGCATGGCAGTTCACACAACATGATGTCAATGGGAACAGCTATAGGATACAGGAAACCGTCTTCCCAAATATCTCCCAGATGTGTTTCAAACCATTTATCCTTTAGATTAACTAAATATATTGGATCTGAAGATAATTTTAGGAATATCTATGAATTTCAGTAATTAAATTGGGAAAGATTTGACTAACAGGATTAATTGAAACTATTCGAGAAAGACAAAACAGATTTAAAACCAATCTTCTAGAAGCTCCATTTTCAAAAATCCTCAAATAAGGGTATGCTGAATGACGATGACTCAAAACAAAGAAACAGATGATGGAAACACCACATAATTCAGACAGATGCTGTTACGTACCTATTTTCAAGCCCTTAAAGCTCCTTCTGGCCATAATAAGGCCATATAGGCAGAACTTTGTACGGGCTCATATGCAATACAGTCCAGGACCAAACACAGGTTCTGTGGACAAATTGCTATGCTTTGAACACCCGCAGGTCTGCTGAGAGCTGCTACTGTCTTCCATAGGGGTATGATGTCACCCAACCCCTGCTACGAAGCAAGGTAGCTCAGAAGACGGAGAGTAAAAAAGCAAATACGATTCCAAACTCATCAGAGGTTGGGAACTTCTGCATTGCACAGGCAAGAAATCACAGCTGGCTGGTTAATGGTGCCCTGCACCAGCACAAGGCAGCATCAGGCAGCCACTGCCTCTCAGGGAACCCCAGATTTGCTCAGAAGCCTGTAACAGCCTGTTGGTAAGTTTAGGATCATATTCACATTTCTTTCTTCCCATTGGTATCAGGGTTTGTGAAAGAAAAGACTTTTAGGGTGCAACGTTACAGAACAATGTTGACTTAAACAAGAAATATTATTGTTTAATCAGTGACAAGTCTTTAATATTAGTTGAGCGCTAACCCTGAGTTGATAAGACTAAGGGGGTTTTTTATTGCAATTTCTCCTGCTCATTTTCCTAAGAGGAATTTTGATTATTTTCTGACTTGCAAATTCTGTGGCATAGGTGACTTTTTAAAGAAAAACACACCAACACATTTCAGGAGACCCTTTCCAGCTTTTGGACAACCAGAACTGGGAAAATGTAGGGCACTGAAGCTGGAAAAGGCATGAAGAATGGGGGAGGAAAAATACAGCAGCCAAAATAGAAGTGAGAAATTAAATCAGAGCACTGGGAAAGAGAGCAAAAAAGTTTTCTCAGTAAACTTTGACAACTTTAGAAGAAAAGGATCTCAGAAACTACTTTTACTTTTGGAGAGTTCATGCCTTCGTTTAGACAACCACTGACAAAAGAGCCAGAGGCCTGAACTGTTCCCCGCCTCGATTATTTTAAGATCTCCTGGTTTGATCCTCTGCTCTGGAAATCTCCAAAAATTAAAATAAGTTGATGTAGTTCAACAGGAGGGGATGCAATATTTTATAAGAAATTTCCAGGCAAGCTCCCCTGGGACTGATCCAAGCTGAAGCCATCAGTAACTCAATTACCTTTCTTCATCTTCACACACAATAGCAAACACAAAGAAACAAACCCTGTTAGTACGTAATCCTCTGTACACACACCTAGGCTTTAAAGCTCCTATATGAGACTATTTTAAAATCTGAAGTTTCTAAACTGGAGGTGTAAACCAGTTAAATTTTAGAAAGAAACACAAGAAACGGTACACTAAGATGGTTGAGAAAAACACAAGTCGTAGGCTCCAATGCTTCAAAAAGCTTGAGAACTATTAGACAAATGACAATCATAAAATATGTACATATAAACATAAATATGAGGCGCAAATTAATCTAGCAGGTTGCATAGAGGGAAAGCAGACAGGGAATATGTGGCCCTGTACAAACCAGAAAGCTCTCAGCATCTCGGGCCCTTCATATCTGCAATAGGACTTTAATGAACTATTGAGAAAAGACAACACATGGGTTATGCAACCTTGAGGGAACATAAGGCATTACGTATGTGACAAGTACTATCACCCAGCGTGACGAGCACTCACAACAAAAAAGCAAAAGGGTTAAAAATAACAGCTCCTGAGAGAATGCATGACACATAAACCCATCTTCTGTCCTGCTAGGGAAAACAAGGGGACTGAAAAAGGAAGTTTAATCATTTAAAGGATTACCAGGCAGGCTTATTTCTGGGGTTTCAGCTTTTAGGAACCAGAACAGCATACAGAGGAGACTGACACATGGTCTGTGAAGATTAATCTTGGGCCAGTGGAGAGATTCTTTCAAGGAATGATATTTAAAGTTAAGGTTGCATTCTGAGTTGCCCTTGCTCTCTGTTAACTGTAAAAAAAAAGTGCAACCTCCCCAAATTAACCATAGCCTTGGTGAATTCTCTGCACAGACCACTTTCCTGCAAAACACGAATTTAGGAACAGTTTAGTTGTGAAGTGATGTGATTCTAGACCTTGATGCTGTTAGCAGGCAAGAAGTGGGCCAGATATTCTGTGGGAAGAACCGCTATGCAAGTACCACAGCAAATTTCACAGAACAAGGCAATAGTATATGCTTGGGTATATTAAGGGGAAACGGGGCATCCAAATGCCAAGGGAAACTGGACGAGAGTAAGGAGGATGGGCAGTCCTGCACTGGATGGTGATTACATGCAGCCGCACAAATAGCCAGTGCAAAAGGCAGCAGTCAAATGGCAGAAGTTGCAGAGCAGTCTCTTGTTACAGAATATTGATTTGTGCAGATGATGCAATAAACAGGGCTAAATGCTCTGCAAGTCAGATTGCTTTGAAGGGCACGAGTTATGCGAGGATCTGTCAGCTGAATTCTCTGAGAAACAGAAATTACAGACACGCAGAGCCTGGAGGAGCCCTACTAGGTTTTCAGTTTACCTCGCTGCTGTGCAGAGGGACCCAGACTCACATCCATCCCATAGATGCAGGTCTAACTGCACCGATAACCTCCTACAAAGTCCACAAGATCCCTCACCATCTGATTTCAGTGCTTGAAGGTTCTAGTGGGCTTTATTACTATATAATTTCCATACGTTTTTTTACAAACAAGGACAACTACTTCTTGTCCTCCAGATGTTGATGTGGAAAGCAAACCACCATTATTCCCTTTATAGCCTCTTCTATACTGTGTGTGTCATGTCCCTCCCCTGCTTAGTCTCCTTTTTCCCAGGCTAAACAGTTCTAGCCCCTGCAAGTTTTGTACAGGGTTTACATTTCCAAAGCCTCGCATTTTCTCTTCTGGAATTAAATTTATCTTAAAGCACAATCTCTAAACTCTGGCTGAAGACCCAGCAATGCCACAGAACCCAGACTGGTGGATGAAGCTGGACAGAGGTAGTGTCAGCTTTATGAAACATGACACACGCACACAAGCAACCAAGGAAGCGATGATAATAAAAGAGTGCTTGGGTTCTTTTTTTTGCTTGTTTGTTAAGAATCAGACTTTTTGTCTAATTTACTATAAGGAAAACTGACTCCTTAAGAAAAATTTCAATTACCAGTGATGATTAGCTGCAATCAAAGTTTGTTATCTTAGTGTCTTCACTGCTTGATTTTAAAAACATGTAGCCATACATCCATTCTGTTAAACTGCTACTTTTACATATTTTTTTTGTTTTAAATATATTTCTTTAAATGTGACTAACTGTACTTAACCAAGGAATAGGATACCTATATAAAGATCAGTAAGTGACTGGCTCTGCATAACATCACAAATTTTTCTCCAGCATTTCTGCTTATCAGAAAGCATCTTGAAAAGCAAGCTGCCTTCCCGCCTTCATGCCCCTAGACGGGAAGATCTGACCCTGCAATCCCACAGACATCCCTCCTCTACTCACCCCTTCCTGTAAAGTACAACTATATCTTGAAAAAATACTTAGTATTTAGTGGATAATCTGCTCCTATCATCATAGAAACATAGAACAGAATCATTAAGGTTGGAAAAGACCTCTAAGATCATCAAGTCCAACTGTCAACCCAACACCACCATGTGTCACGCTTTACCATAATAAGGAAGAGTTCACTTGTTTCTTCATTTTCAGTGGCTCACTCTGGCACCTGGATTCTTCCTGCCACACCACCTCTCTTCAGAGACCACAGAAGGGCTGTAGCAACCCCGAAATCAGATGCTAATCCCACCGGGGCCATTCCTTTTTTCCAGTGAGCTCCTTTTTCCCAGCCACATTGAAGGTAATGTGGGGCCTGCTCTTCAGTGATCCTTTCTCAAATTTCTTCACCTGGTTACACAGACCGTTTGTGTCTCAGACACTAGAGCGAGCAGATTCTGGGGCCCTAAGACCCCTTCTAAAACTACAGAAACCCTGCAAATATAAGTAGCTTCACCTGAACTTCTTGTTTCTGCCTTTCAAGTGTCAGAATGTTAAAATCTAGGTGTACAAATGCTACTATTAAATCAACAATGCAGATATGAAGACAGAATGAAAAACAAAGCCACAAACTCCCAAAATGATGTAGCACCAAATGAAAACCCCTTATTTATGCTGCAGAATAAATGTAAATTGACATCTTAACAGTGTAAAATTATTAAAGAGCCCTGCTTTGGAGAGCTTACAATCTAATTGTATGCAACACACAAAACTAGCGGAACATGATGTATAATTACAAGAGTGAAAGCCAGAAGTTATACACTTATTACAGCTGCTGTGTTTCGGGGTTTTTTTAATAGAACCATAGAATGTCCTGAGCCCGGAGGGACCCGCAAGGATCATCAAGTCCAAATCCTGTCCCTGTGCAGGACAACCCCAAATTCACACCATGTCTCTGAGGGCGATGTCCAAGTGCTTCTTGAATATCACCAGGCTTGGTGCCGTGACTGCCTCCCTGGGGAGCCTGTTCCAGTGCTCCACCACCCTCGGGGGGAAGAACCTTTTCCTAATCTCCAACCTAACCCTCCCCTGGCACATCTTCCTGCCATTCCCTCGGGTCCTGTCGTTGGTCACCAGAGAGAAGAGATCAGCGCCTGCCCCTCCTCCTCCTCCCCTTGTGAGGAAGCTGCAGGCTGCAATGAGCTCTGCCCCCAGCCTCCTCTTCTCCAGGCTGAACAAACCAAGTGACTTTAGCTGCTCCTCGTTCAGTTTCTCCTCTAAACCCTTCACCAACTTCGTGGCCCTCCTCTGGACACTCTCTAGCAGCTTTATATCCTTAATGTACTGTGGCGCCCAAAACTGCACCCAGCACTCGAGGTGAGGCTGCACCAGTGGTCTTTTTTTGCTTTAAGAGAACATTCAACATCAAAATTATCCTAATTATGAAAATTGGAATGAGACAGAAAGCTAACAAAAAGATGTCTGCTCTTATAATAATAAATAACTTCCAAACTCATATAAAAGAAGTATTATTTCACATGTGGAATTAAGAAATTTCAGATCTAATTCAGTAATACTGACATCTTTGAGGAGATGTAAAAAAAATAAAATGGAATGAGATTAAACCACCTTTATTTATTACCAAAATATGCATTATGGTCTTACATTTTCTCACATTCACTTTGGAACTTTTCATTTAAGAACCTTTGTATTAGACTAGAGTCTCTGAGTTGATAAATAAAACACATGCCTCCAGGCAACAACAGAAAATGAATTCTATGTTTTGGACATTAAACAATTGAAAATGTAGATCTGCAAATTTGGGCTTGAGGTTTGTTTGTGGTGCTTCGGGTTTGTTTTTTTTTGTTAAAACCCCATCTCAGCAGGCATCCATCTGCAAGGCAGTATTACCATAGTGCACAACACCTATGACTGAATCGGAAGGTGACTTGAATTATTCCACTACAACATAATGCAATATATGCCATGCAGCCAGGGGAGAGAAGTCCATTGTAAAACATGAAGTATTGGTTCCTGTTTGTAAAACCATGAATTGTCCAGATTCCCTCTTTCCAGGAAACTCTACATGATTCAATTCCCTCACAAACGTGTTTTGAAGAAAGCATTGACCTCTTCATCCCAAAAGTGAAGATGGACTTCAGGACATCTGCACTAACTTGTCCTGACGAAGAGTTTAATTTCACCAAAAGCTCCTCTGGACCACAGCAATTAAAAAGGAAATAGTATCTTCACCTATTTTGTGTGTTGGTTACTACCGTCACCACCCATCAGGTCAAGGCAGCTTCACTGGCTATTGCTGGGATGAATATGGCAAGAGAAAACATGGTCTTTATTTTCATAAAGATGTTGTTTGGCACTGTTTTGATCTACAGTAAACACAAGAAGATACCATAGTGAAACAGACCATAAATACTTTAAGAAGCAAGAACCTGTATGACCTGACCAAAATAAGCAAATCTGAGTAAGGCAGATTTTTCTCATTTTGCTGAAGCAAGGACTGCAAAATCATCTTTTATCACATTTGGCCACTAGTTACAAATTCAGCTTTTTCTCCATGGTCACCCTCTGACATCTAACGTGGCCATCTGGAACAAATTCAGAAGGAAAGAAGACAGAATGAGAAGGAAAAAAACATGCTTACAATGCAAGACACCATTACTTCTACTGAGTGCAATATGCATTTAACAGGAATGAAGGAAAGGATGCACAGCTGCCTCTCGTGTCTATATCAATACTATGGTTGCCTCCAGTTCTAGTGACTAACACTACAATAATTTATAACACTTTTCCCCCATAAAAATAATGAGTAGTATTAATTTATAGCACTCATAGAACACACAATGTCAGCTCTCATAAATATCTCAGCTAAGCAGATGGGTTTTCCACTAAAATTTATGTGAGTGAATTAGTGTGGTTACCCTGTGTTCCGTCTATGGAGAGAGAGAAGATGACAATTGTCAAGAAGACAATTTGGATCTTAGCCAGGTTAAAATGCCCTTTGAAGGTGGATCTACCTCTGGTGACCAGAGAAGCCCTCCAGGACAATAGGCTGGGCACCCTACATAGGTGAGGCAACTAAAATGGGATGGATTTGCATTAAACATCTGACAAATACCAGAACAATGGTAGAGCTGGAAAAAGAATATAAATTTCACTATTCCCAGCTTAGAGTCCACGTAGCTTTGCAGCCTGCATTTATATAACAAAGACTTGTTCTGTAGTATGCCTGCTCCTACAGTCCTTTTGTGTGCAAAATATCTCACTGTTTCTCACAGAGGAAACAATGTCTGGCTGGAAGAAGATTGCTGCCATAAAAGCAGCTACATCTTTAAATCAAAGCTTTATGGTGAAAGTTGGCAAAGTTTAGATAGCAATTTTCTGCCACTTGTTTTTTTAACTCTTGGAAAACTGTCCTTTCCACAGTCTGTAAACATAACCTACAACTTTGCACTGCTCCCAGTCGATTCGCTGTAAAAACTGAGAGGTACTTGAACAAAACTTGGGAGTGAAAAATGTGGCCTTTTAGCCATGGACTTATTTGAGAATATTTATTCAGCAATTGAAAGGACAAAAAGCCTGTGATACCAATGACTTATTAGAAGTAAAAGGGAAACAAAAATCTCTAATACGTGCTGGATTTCCTGCTGTAAGGAGCCTACCACTACATTCACTACAGTTTTGGAGCACAAAAAGTTATGATCCTAAATTTAAGTTTTACTACCTAAAAAGAAGTTTAGAGAGATGTAGGGTATGAACAACTCCGATGCATTAATGGGAGCTAGCTTTGTCTGGTGCATTTTGAACTTTGCTTTAAAGGTTCCTGCTGATATGTTTTTAGACCCCTTCCTTTCAACAGAACAGCCACATAAAGTTAGCATTACCACTACAAAACCTAGCATTTCATAAAGCCTATCTGTCAGATTCTTCTAAATGGCACAGAAGTAGTCCACATGGGATCAGACTGAGACTTTTTAATTCTTGACATTGATGTGCTTAATAAAACACGTCCTTGAAAGCATTTCGTTTTATAAAAGTATGATGGAAAAAGTTATTCCATGACAAACAGATTTAGCATGCCTTTATAAACTGGCTACAAGGTGGAGTGAGTCAAGATGATCTTAACAGCAGCCCACAGTTTTCATCTGGCTAAAGATACAATTCCTCTCATTCTCAGAGACAGAAAGTGGGATGAGGGCAGTATAAACCCCAACGTTCAAGTATTTCTTACTGCCTAGACATAGCTAGATGTGTAAAGATGATGACAGGGTTAGTCTAGAAGCACATGTGCAGCCAGGCATCTAGATGTGGGGGCTCCTGCCATCTCTGTGTGAATCACAAGCGGGGTTCCAAACTGGAATCTGGTCTCCATCACAGAGGAGCATGGATCTAATTAGTTCTTTCCGTCGTGGTGAAAGACAGGAATGAATTACAGCAACATTTTATGCTCTTAACTATTCCGTAGATGAATCCAAAATATATGCAATTACATATCTAAATATAGTCCCTTACAGTTAACAGAAATCAACTCAGCAGCTAAGTAGCTCAGGGAGGGAGGGAGAGACGACATCTAAAAACACACAAAAACCTGACTTCACTTAGTAACCTGACTTCACTTCTTCTGTATGGTAGTACTATTTTACTTTGAAGTGAAGCTTTCCTCAAAAAGTTCCATCAGTTTGCTATAACAGTTGTATTCAAACATATCCTAGTTTGTTTGCGAAAGAACTTGTTTCTCAGATTTGCTCATCCCATATCGTCTCTCAATGGCACTGTCCAACAAACAATTTTGTAACTAAAATCAAATGTGTCGTTTGATTTAAAATTTTAAGTGTACTTAAGTGAAAGATGAGCAACCAAACGCCAAAGAGAATAGCCAATTGTTTAATCACGTAGCAACAGTGCAATAATCCAGACAATGTCTTGTCCCTTATCTAAAGGGAACACATTCAACGCCTGCGGGGTACTCCGCTCTCCCTTTCCAGCCTTGGTTTATTTTTTTTCCTTTTTTTTTGCTGAGACTGACAGCAAGCGTGCCAACTCTGTGGATATTCTTGGGAATGTGGAGCCTTACTTCCCTCCAGAATGAAGTGAGAAAAACAAATCCTATCACTCTAGGACATCAGGCAAGGGCAATCACGTACTGACACAAGCATGATCAGAACCAGTATCAAGCCTTTTTTTCCACATCCATAAGAAACCAGTGCTTCCTCTGAGGTATATGGTTTTTACTATTAAGTAAACTATTTTTTTCCTGCCTAAACAGCTTAGACTTTTAAAAGCGAAATGGCAGACATCATATCGAGCAGTAAGGTGAAGCCTAAATTAGGTCCACAGCTATGTGAAATTTTAGACCAGTACTGAATGTGAGAGCTCTTTCAAAGGGAAATTCTCAAAATGCATTCACTGTTCTTCAGAAAGACCGAGAACCGGTCAATGCCAAAGAAAGCAGTGTTTGGTAACAACTTCCAGTGACAAACATCAGGATTTTTAAAAACATGTTTTTACGGGTTCTCTGTCTCAAGATTGATTTTAGGAGAATATTTTGATCAAATCCAAAATAGCAACACATAGAGAAGCGCTGAAAGGGAGAAGGGTAATCCTGTCCTTAATGCTGCTATTGAAATACAAACTTTTGCACCACCTACAAGAGAGTATCCCACCGAGACTCTACAGCTGGCATGGGTGGGAAACACAGTAGACATGAACCCCCAAATACATAAGACCAGAAAGGGAAAATAAATCATCAACATAAATATGAAACTAGTTAGACACAAGGTGCTGTCAAAAGCATAAAGCAAATAAATAGGAAAAAATACCCAGGAAAAATCCCCTCAATCTCCCTGTATTCACAGGAGTATTAGGGATTACTTGTAACAATAGCAGATTTTATTTAAAATGGTAGCGTGTTTCAAGTTGCCAGCATGCTTTTAATTACATTTACAAAGTTAAAGTCTATCACATGGACTAGACAAGTTAAGCCATTCAAAATAATAATAAAGTTGCTGATTCACTAACATTTTTAATCCTGCAATTTACATGCTTAAATACATTTTTAACAATATCCTTTTAATACTCAAATACATTCACACTGGCAACTTCAGCACACTGACTGACATGACAGTTTGAAGTATTTCAAGGAGGATATTTGAGCCTCTTGAGTTTATATTTTAAAATTGTCAAAATATATATCCTTATACAACGGAAGAAGAAATTAAAGCCTTGATGTACATGAAGATTGACTCAGACTGTCTTGAAACAAACAGGAAATCCACGGATTTTTAAGGCCAGAAGGGACCTCTATGGTTGCCAGTCTAACTTCCTGCACAAAGCAGCCCATAAGAGTTCACCCCAAAAATCCTGCAGCAAGTATTTTGAAACTGAATTACAGCTAAACATCCAGCACAGAAACATCCTCAGTGTAAATCACCTAATTCAGGATTAAGACTTAAAATATGAAGACAGTCTTAATTTTCCTTCTGTAAACAGGTAGAGTACGCAAGCCTCACCAGTACATCAGGGGGACAGGTTTACAGCACAGCAGGATGAATTATTAAGGGATGATACTCCTCCATACATGTTCCCGTCTTTACTACACATAATTATAAGTAACTACATGAATGACAATACGATTCATTAAAATATTTCAGTTTTGAAATTCGTTTCTACACTGTCATCTGTTAAAATACAATCACAAAATCCCATTTATTGTTTTTGTACGAAAATAATTCTAGCAAACTGCATGCTTTTATCATGATTTACATAGTAAATGTTAACTCATAACTAATATTGAAGGGTTATTCCTACATGGAAGAGAATCCATAGTATCTGTATGGATACTGTATGCCCATTTCTGTTGTGTAACATGCACTTTTTGCCCCTTCCCCCACGTTTTGGTATCATCAGATCCAGGGATATATCAGAGCCAGGGACATCTGGATAGATGAGCTGAACAGAAAAGGTTCGCATGCCATTTATTCTATTAGCATATTCTGAAATTTTAAATTGGTGTCATATTTGCAAGGAACCAGAAATAACCTAAGGTCTACAAGTGTTTTCAGAGTAAGAATTTGCCCTCATATATCCCCCAATTCTTGTTTGAACACTGGAAACCACATTTTCCAAAGCTGCTTCTATACTTGCTGTAATCACAAACTTCAGGAGAGAAGGGGCAAAACGTAAGTTTGGTCATCTTTTCTTAAATGCAGCCATACTACAGTCATAAAGAGAGCACCTTTATATTGCTTTAAAGCATGGAAATCAAAGTTAGTTAAAATCACAATTTAAAAAAAAACACGTTGAAATCGCCTTCAAAACACAACTTGCATAACTTTTATTTAAAATTAGCCTTGAAACTTTGTTATTTATTTATGCTGCTACTGATGGCTGATGTTTATCCACCAAACGCGTAAAGAATAGATAATAGACTACACCTATGATTTTAAAATTCATTAGCGCTTGTAAGAGAGGCTTCTAACAAAATCAAATGCCAAGCTTTTCTCTTGGTGTCTGTTCAAGATCTCTGATGGTTGATCTTTACAAAATAACTATTTGAGGCCAAATTTGACATGACAAGTCTTAAAACATGGCATAAAAATACTTTTAAGTATTATTTTAAGTGCACAGATTTTTCTCCTGTTTTCAGCGCAAAAGAAAAACAATTTCAATGCCCCATTAAAACACTTTGAATTTGAAATTTTAAGTACTGGAAATCAGCAATCTAACAAAATGAAGACGCAATATGAGATATGAAGCTTCATAGCCCACCTTTCTTCTTGACCGGCATTCTTCCTCCTACTTCTGAATCTGGTTGCAAGCACTTATTTACAAGTATTAACGATGTACTACTGGAACACTTTGCGAGGTCAGGAACTGGCTATCTATTGCAAAACACTTCTAAAGTTCAGTTAGGAAATGCAGTTTCAGTCTTCATTTCTATCCATACTTGCTGTTTTCTTGTATTGGACTTCCGATGCTTCCCACAAATGAGAAAAATAAAGGAGAAAAAAAGAAGCTTTTTGATTTTTTTTTTAAGAGATGTTTTCAATTTCTTTAAAATATCTTTGAATCTATAAAAATACAAGAGAAAATGTTCCTTGGCAATATAAAACCTTATTATAAGTCCTCTTCTGGCAGCAAAGTTTGAAAATTAAAAGGTTTTATGTAATACAATTAAGGCACAGTCCATCTCTAGGCAGCTGTCAATACTCCACCTGTACATGCTCAAAAACATATTATTTGCAGGACAAAAACGCCCAAATAATCCAAATAAGGAGGAAGACAAAAACAATCCAAAGCGACCCTTTAACTTCTTTCACTTCTTGAATGAATTTTGCTAGCTATGTATTAGGCGACTGCGCAGCAGACTGAAAAGGTCCCTTTTTTCCTCACCAGACAACAGCCTCCAAATATCACCCTCTTACCCAACAGAAGTCACCGGCCAGTCACTTTCATTTTTATTATCTGCGAGCCACCCAGCCTTACGGTCTTTAATTTCCCTCTGATCCTCCCATGTATTAAAAGAGAGGATTGAAAACGAGGAAAGCAATCCCTTGACCTGGAATTATTAAAGTGACAGTGCTGCTCACTGGGCACTTTGGCAAAGCAGATTGCTTTATACCGGAGTCATTTACTTCGTGCCATTTCTTCCCTCGCACAGCGGCCACCTCGTGAAAGAGGAATAAGGAGAGTTAGGAGAAGAGCTTCACAAAAGGTTCATTTTCAGAGATAATGAAGTATTAATGAAATAAAGAGCAAGCCATGACATCAGTCCAGAGTTTCCCACTCAGAAGCGCAGCTGGTTGGCTTCAGTATGAGCCTCTCTCTCTCTCTCTCTCTCCCCCTTTTTCTGGAAAAACAAAAAGAGACAAACAGAAACGGGATAGATTTTCCTCATCTAGCTCGTTAGGAGAAAGCATGAAAAAGGTGGACAAGCTCCAAAGGCTTCCCTTCCCCGCAGGAGGAGCTGCGATGCACATGACAGGGCTTTGCTTTGCATCGTCGTCTGTAGGAGATGGAAATGCCTGTGAAGGGGGCGGCTCTGTTTGGCCCTTCCACGTTCACGGCGGGGGTCTGCGGGTCCCCGCTGCCCTGCGCGGAGGGGCTCTCCCCGCGGGACGGGGCTGGCTGGGGCGGTGGCGGGCGGCAGCGGGGCGCGGGTGAGGGGCAGGCGGCGGGCCGGCGGTGAGGAAGAGGAGGGTCCCCGCCGGGGTGCTGAGGGGCAGGGAAGAGGCAGGGGACGAGGGAGGGGGTGGAG
>VZTV01116104.1:0-11209 GCA_013400875.1 Anhinga rufa
CCGGGCTAAACCACGACACTCATGTATGGTAAGGAATCCTTTACACAAGATGCTTGTGCAAATTAACTGTAAAAAAATAACCACCACACACACAAATACACAAAGTTCTAAATAAGGATTAAACCCCTTTTAGCTCCCTAATGTGCAGCATCTGCAAACCATTCCAAATGTATTTTACATGGTGTATTTTGATTGCCCCAAAAGGCAGCAGCTCTTTGCTTTGTTGATCTGTCATGCCCCAAAGCAAGGGTACGACAGTATTTTTTTCACGACTAGCACATGTACAAATGAAATCAAATGTGGTAATGAGAACAGCATCGCAATGAAACAACAGATGAATGAGCAGGCTGTTTGTCATGGAAGAATCTTTCGATTTTGTTGTATGTTAATTCGGTGCGAGCTCCAATGAACAGATGAATTGGCAGGCCCTGGGGCAAACCGCCTTCAGTTAATTGAGGACGACATAGCAGAACACTATGCATCAGAATCTGTATTCATCTCTGTAGTAGGATGATGTTAGGGCGGTGTGACCTTAATATTGCAAGCAGCATTTCGGTAGCATAGAAATAATTTTTCCTGTAACCTGTAGCACAGCTCCAGTTATGTCCAGCCAGCATTTATAAAGACCCTTGGGAGCAGAAAATAAAATACAATTAAAAACCAACATAAACAATGTTTTAATCTACAGGGAAGATGGTGTCCACCTCAATGCTGCCTGGAAGGAATCTCAAAGCAGATTGCTGGTAGGTCTTGATGTTTCTGTGTCCCAGCAGGAAAGGTCTGTGCAGTTCATGGCTGTTACCACCAATTCCAGTCAGTCTTTTGACCAGCCCTCTTGCTCGGGTCTTTTTGATGGAGGAAACCATTTAAAAGTTGATAACGAAGCGTTAGGTTATTAATGTATTTTGATTGGTTTGCAAGATGTTATAGCCTCAGCACCAGCCACAAAACTGTGGCTGAAATTAATCAGTTAAGGGTTGTGGATCATTTTGGCTGCAAAAAGCATCCTCAGAGGTCATTGGGCAGGACAGGAGCCGTTTGCCATTAGGTGCCAGTTCTGTCACTGTAAGACTTTGGATAATGATCCCATTTTGTTGTTGTTGCTGGTGGTGATGGTTTCTTTCTTGGATTGTGCCCTATCTTTGTAGGCTAGAGGGGGAGATTTTGGGGTCATTCCGTCTGATCTCTGATATGACATAGGCCAAACATTTTAAGCCAGGAGCTCTTTTTAATGAACCCAGTTTGTGCTTGACTAGCGATTACCTGCCAGACCAGCAGCAAGTTTTGGTGCAAAAAAGCCACAGCATCTTCCATGAAAGATTTTGTATTTAGTCACTCTCACTACCAAATATTTGTCTTCTTTCTGATGGATGATTTCAAGCTCATTCATATCCCCCCCTTCACCCATCCCCAACCAGTGGGTACTCATAGCCCAGTACCAGCAGCTGAATCGTCATTAGGATCTGCCACATCTGAGTAGGACCATGGCCATTTTGCCTCCTTTAGGCAATAACTACTTTGCCTCTGTCACCAGAGCTGTCACTGGCATCTGTGATGGTTATTTCTGACCAAATACACTGTTTCCCTACCATAGAGAGCATGAAATAGAGAGCTTAGAAGAACCCTTTGCACCAATCCACTTGTCTAAACTAGGACATGCCACTTTACTCCAAACAGCAAGAAGCAGTTGCTGTGAAAACTGCCTGGCAGGTATCAGCTATGCCCCTTCAGCAAGGACAGAACTGGACAGTCTGAAATGCAGGTCAAAAATCAGTTCAACATAAGTGCAGGGGAAAAGCAGCTGCCTACCAAGAAACTAAATAAGCTGAGCAAAAGGCTATGTGAGATCCCACTCTGTTCCTCACCTACTCCAGAGGAAGTCTCAAAATTGCCATTTTAGCATGTTTACAGATGAGAATCTTTTATGTTGCACACAGCAATATAAAACGCGGGGCACAAAGCCACTGTGGAACCTGACTCAAAGAAAGGGTGAGCTTTCATCACGGGGCCGGGGCAAGAGGCAGCTCACACAATTTTCTCTGCTAGCTGAAATTTATTTAAGGTCTAGGGCTGCTGTGAACTTCCAGTTCCCAGCAGATGCCTGTGTGTACACACACTGTAATTTTGCACTGCCAAGATCTGTGGGTCACGGAGTAGTATTTTACCGATATCCCAGCCATCACTGGGAACAAGCGAGTAAATGGTGGATGTAGAATGCAAAATGCCCCTTTCTCTATAAATAAAAACAAAACTAAGTTTCTCTTTGTGCTTTAGAAGATGAATGAAGCAAAAGCAAAGAAACTCTGATAGTCAAGTCATAGACAGACTTGTATCTCCAGTCACTCTCCAATCGCATTTGAATTCCTGTGCTGGTAAACTGGTCGTATGACTAATTTCCCTATTCACGTTTGAGAGTTTAGGAGTACTTAGGAGCTGCAAATGCTCAGAAGCATCTGTAAGCAGGTTATATCTGGGAGACATGTCACCAGAGAAAGCAGTTTTTATTGCAAAACTATGAAGTAAAAGTACCCTGAATTACGCTGAATAACCTGTACGAGTACTATGTTTACCTTCTCCTTTCTGTTGACTAGTTACAGCAATTGCTTAGTGCACAGCCTTCTCCCTTCTTATGTTTAGTTTACAAAAGGGTCATAAAGGTTTAGCTGAAAAAGGCTTCCTAGTAAGATACTACATCTGTTTAGAATATGTCAAAAAAAAAAAGACATCAAATCAATGAGTTTATAGTAAAAAGCTCTCTTCCCAACACATATGCATTATATTTAACCATGTATGTGAATATAGCAGCACATGCACATTCAAATTGGGGGGGGGTCCCCATTTCCTGTTTGGTTTTGACAGGTATTGCCAGTGAAACTGATTATATTGCTTCAAAGGTAAGTCTTGAAGCCATCAGAAATGAGATGCAAGAAGAAACAGCAGGATGCAAACCTTGCTCAGCACTATGGAAAGGGCAAACTCATTAAGAGCCAGGAAACTTGGTTCTAGCAAGTAGACCACCCCAGTAATTTCATCTCATTTTCAGCTTATTCAGTTTACATAGCCATAAAGTAATTGCCCAGATTTTACATTTTAGCTTTGGTATTATTTTATACTACTATCAGTTCCTTGTTTTGCCAAGTCTATATTCTATAATAGTGCCAAGCACCTTTAAAGCTATTACACATTAACTAATTAATCCTTACATAGAATAAATTTAGATCATCGTAACCCAGGGTCATAAAACCTTCGATCAAAAGACTCTGGTCTACTGGTATATGAGTTACCACAGACAAACTAATTTAGGAACGTAACTCTAGACTATTTTTATTCCTGTGAATTACCATAAGCCAACAGCTCAAGGTTCAGATAAACCCATGATCTTCTAAAATATATGGTCACTAATTTTTTTTTTAATTGGTAGAACAAAACCAGATGCATGTGTCTGTCCTAGCTTTTAAGGATGTAACTGTTGGTTCTTCCAGAGATACTGATGTGGGAGGCCCAGTAGAAAAACTTTAAAAGCTTCTGACTTCTGCCTGCAATCCTGCAATGTCTAAGGGATAGGCCTAAAATGCTGTCTCATTACCAAGCATTTATTTATTATGGTATTAAGTGGTATATACTTGGATGAAAGTAAGATTTGAAATTCAACATAAATCCTGGGAAGGCAGGCTAATAAGCAGAGGACCACAAGCCATGCCAAGGCCATATACCAAAAATCTCTGCAGTACAATACAGGGATATCATTACTACATATGTGCAAGACATCCACAAATAGCCTATAGCTTCAACCTATACCTACAGGCAGTAGCTGTAGACAGTGAAGGAAATAACTCTCCAAGAGTTCCTTAGACCCTGGTCTAACTGAACACTGGGAAAGATGGGTAGAATGAGAGATTCTATTTTGCCAGGATATATGTATAGTTCCAAAATACAGAAAACTAATGGTAAATAAACATCATGTGACTACTCATAAATGTCTGAGCTCGTTTATACATTGCAGCCACCCCTATGATAATCTTTATTATCTTTATTAGCAGATGTGTGTATATTTGTAAAACAGATTCATTTTTAAGCAATTACAAGCAAAGCTCAAAAACTTTCAAATCCCTGGCATTATGGGACACGTCTCACACTGTCTACCTGAATACAACATCATCTTTAAGGAAAAAGTTAGGCACACTCAGCAATCCTGGAAAGTGATTCTAATTCAGCTGAAGCTTCAGATGCTCCAACGCCTTTAAAAACAAAAGACCATCACCACAAGAACAGATGCCGTTCCTGTTAAAAAAACTTGAAACAAAGCCTGAGTATTGACAGATATTTGATTTTGTAGGGGAGGGAGAGTTGTTTCTTGGGGTAGCCCATGACTCATGTCACATCATCACCTGTAACTTCATATCATGTAATCTTCATCACCTGTAACTTCATATCATGTCATTTGGTGGACCCTACAGTGCTGCGACATAAGCCAATGACACAATGTAAAATAACATACATTGTAAGCAAATTCAGTTTTGGCTAAACACCTGTCATTTCTGGGCAAACAAGGTTATTCAGACACAAATCTCCTGAACGAGGAAGAGTAAGGGAAAACCTACAAAGTGTTATTTGGATTGAAAACAATATTCACATGTTATACCAAGAGGTACCTCTGGATCTCTTGGAGATTTTCACAGCCGACTTTTCCAAGAGTAAGTTCTGTTGCAGCATAATAACATTTATAACCACATGCAAACAGACAAACTT
The DNA here is from genome assembly GCA_013400875.1 of Anhinga rufa. NCBI lineage: Eukaryota > Metazoa > Chordata > Aves > Suliformes > Anhingidae > Anhinga > Anhinga rufa. The sequence continues at coordinate 4,750 of VZTV01116104.1, forward strand.
TACCCATACACGCCTATTCAAGCATCCTGAGGGAAAATATATGCTCTTGTTACATGGGTTTCTAAGATGTACATACTATAAATAAATTCTCCTTCCCCCTCTGGAAGTCCCACTTTAGCTCAGGTTTTAAATAGCACAGTAGGTACTTTAACAAGCCTCAAATAGTTTGTGGTTTATCACATATCTATTAGTCTTTAAGAGGTCCACAGAGCGCAGGGGAACACCATGCTGCCACACTCCTGGGAGCAGTGTCATCCTTGTCTTTGTGACCATGCATGTTTGAAAGTCAGTGCTAGGCACAGTCATAACATTTTTTTGCCCCTTCAGGAGTTCATATCACCAGACATGCTGAGTATAACAACTTTGTTTTAACGATAGCAAAAGAGCTAGACACAAGCAAGATGAGTGCTTCTTTCATGCTCTTTTTTCCACACGTATCCACAGGAGGCAGTCAGTGGTGTGCTTCCCATCAGCTGATTATACCTGTAGTAGAACAACTTTTTTTCATCAATCCTGATTTCAGTGTTTTGTGACAAAACATCTCTGCTTAGGTGATGAAACTGCTTACAGCAGAGAAACAGTAGATATGATAGCCCCTCATAGCTGCTGAGAAATGAGAGCACTCTCAGGCTGAGTACATCTCATCAGGCAAGAAGAAACCAACCCCCCTGAGGTGCTCCCAACCACAGTCAGAGCTGCTCTCTTACATGGATAAACTTTAGTACAAATATAGTATCTCCAGTCATGTTTTGATTAAGCTTTAAGCAGCTAAATATACACTTGATAAAACCCTCAACAGACATCCTAGGATGTTGTTTTGAGGCTTGTTTTACCTTTAAAAGAAAGTTGTTGAGATGTCGAGTGCCCCAGGGCTTTGCATAGCTGCCAAAGGCTCAGGAGGCCCTTGCCGGCTCCCATGGCTGGCACACCACTACCAGTGCAATAAGGAAAGGGGGCTGTAACCCTTTCCTGGGAGTTACAGCCCAGCTCGGTGGCTGGAGCAGGCTGGCACATGACAGCTGATGTAAGAAATACCTTTAACTTCTGGAATAAGACTTGCAAGATTTAAGTTTTTTTTCTGAAAAGTGAGCTGAAAACAGGAATAATTCTGATCACTGTGAAATCCATCTCCGGATGAGACACTTGATCTCAGCTACCAAGCAACCTAGGAATCACTAATGAATAACAAGTGTGGTTTCTCCTCTTTTCTCAGTTTTTATGACCTAGTTTCATCTCTTCTCTCAGAATGTGTTCATCCTGCCACGCTGCACTTGCACTCTCCATGACTTCATATTCTGCTTCCAGGCAGTTTGGTCTATATGACCCCAAAAGCATTCCTTTCCTCCTCCAGCTGCTGACTGCATAAGCTTGGCTTTTCCCAGAGAAATGCATTCCTCAGACAAGCTTCAGCTTCATCCACTTGAGGTGTCACCATGTCAGGCCAGCTTTGCCACACAGCCACCAATAACTCTGGAAGTGGTTCAGATTTGCCATTTGCTTGAAGAGAAACGCAGAACAGTCCATTTTGGTTGGGCTTGTCAGCTGGATGCTTTGGGTTGGTCCTGTGAACACATTTGGAAAGCAAATTAAATTTCATTTAATTGATCATGCTGACTAACAGGAATTTCATCCTTTTCCAGCCTGATAACCTATATTTAATCTGATGTCCTTTTCACATGTTCTGGAGGTTTAGGGGAAGATTGCAACAGTAGACATGAGCAGTATTTACTTTTATCTATCCCCACTGCCTCCTGCTCTAACACACTGGAAACTCCAGAACATTTTAAATCTCTGTAATTTCTAAAATGTATAGTGAGAATAGAGATTGCTTAGAATAATCTTCCCTGAGATGTTCACAGCAGCCCTGTCAAATTGCCCCTGATAAACATGAAGCAGACTATTTGGACACCTTCCAGACCCATCTCCTCTGCAGTGCATGTTCACTGTGCATTTACAGCCCTATGCCATAGCTTCCACTTTGTGACCCTACCTGTCACAAACAGAAAGCTGGACCTGCCGGTGGCCAGCCCAGCTTCAAATGGTATGGGAGGTCCCTGGGCAAGCATAAGGTTGTGTATCTGTACCCTATAGGGGAGCTTATGTTGCCTAAGTGTATCCTGTGCTCCTATTGCATGAGCTCACTCACCATTGTGGGCCCTGCTGTGCTGGACCTGGCACAAAGGCACACACATAAGGTGAAAGGTCTGCACCGGTAGCAAGAACGTTGCTTATGCAGCCCTGCGTGACAGCAGACAGTCTAACACAAGCCAGCTGGTAGCCAGGGAGTGCGCCATACCAACAGCCAAGAGCCATGGAGGAAGCGATGCTGGGGAGAAGGGGTCTTATGTGGCACCATGCTGCAGAGGTGCTGGGGGACAAAGATCATAAACAGTATCAGAAAGGACTGAGAGAATAAAGGAAGGGAAGGATTGTACTGAAAATAGGACATAGGAATGCCAAGTTCACAGGTAGCGTGTTGATAGTAGCCACGTTAGGTGTCATCCCCACGATGGTGTCCTGCTGGAGCAATAAGGCTTGCTGGAAGCCACATGGCAATGAGTTCCCTCTGGCAGGAGGGACCAGGATGGATCATGAAAAGAATGGAGTGTGCTGTGAGCAGTTACAGATGGGCCATTTTTTCAGCATAGGGTCAGCATAGGGCAGGTGAGAAGAAACTGTGGTGACTAAACTCCTGGATAATGTTGGAGGAAGGTAAAATAGCAGGCAGATCTGAACAAAAGCCAGCTGATAACAACATTACTCCACCAAATATCTCCTGGATCTGAGAGCAGACCTGAAAGTTTCTTTCTGGTTTCAAATATTGAAGACTCTATGCTAAATAGCACTGGAGTGATGTTTATTTAAGTACTTTGATCTGCCAGTGCCCCTCAAGAGCATTAATGAGGACACAGTAAACACAAGAGTCCTTCCAGATCAGCAGCCTCACCTTCCTGTCACCTGCACATCCTTATTAGCTGGCAAAAAGCAAGGGGGAATGGGAAGCCCTGAAGAGATTATTGAAAACAAATTGTCATGGTGAAGATTCCTGGTTTAAACTGTTTGCTTTCCCACTGCACACGCACGCCATCTCACTGCTGGCACAGGAGGGAGGACCAACAGAGCAGCCACCTGCCCCAGGAGCCCCCACAACCCACATGAGTCCTGGAGACTTGAGCTTCAATCTGTCATTCAGCTTTTACAGCCATGGGTAGTGTTTTTCACAAAGCATATTCATACATATGATTTAAATAAAAACATAGGGTTGCCCAGGCTTCTCCCATGTCTGGTGAAGCCACAGTGTCCGTTCCACTTTGTGTTTGACAGCTCTCCCCACCTCTCCTTACATCATGCCAGCCAAGGAGCATGGATTTGTCTGAGCTCATTATCAGGGTGATCCTGGTGAGTGCTTAGTGCTGCCTGAGAGAAGCTGAGTGTCTCTGCTCCTGCTGAGGACAACAGATGCTGAAGACGCTCAGCACTTTTTCTGATACTCTTAGCACCTTCAACCTTAAAATAACTAACATCTTTCAGTATCCAATATTTCCTATCATTGCACAGCAGCGTAGCATATTGCCCTATGATTTTGTCCCTCCCACCCTGCCCCCTAGGCTTGGACTGTCTGAAGGGAATGGGAGCTAAACTATCAGTACAAGGTGCTGCTAGTGTGACTGCCTTCAAACATGTTAATGGCATGCAGAACATGACTCAGGTGAGCTATAGCACAGACACTGACCTGCCAGTTGAGGAACATTCATCCAAACTGCCTGGTGCTCCTCAAGAGGCAGCACAAATATGACTGACAGTCAGTGAGGATGCATGGACCTCAAAGAGCTGTGCGAGAATATCCTGATAGGTTATAGTCACGCTTAATAAAGAATATGGGGTAGCAATTACATGTTGGGTTCACACAATTTGGTCTAGTCATCAGAAGAGAGACCTGGAAAGGGGAGTGCCCACATCTTGGACCCAGCTGGTGCTCCCAGCTGTAGCACCTTGTGCTTTTCCATGCCTCCATTTCCATATGTGTAAAATAAGGCTAACGGGATTGTTGCTGCTATTATTATTATAGATTAATGCATTTTCTGTCAGCTGACCCCCTTTTTCAATGCTTGCACCCAGTGAGCACTGGGGTTTTTGTGTGAATATTCCTCCTTAAGTGATGATGAGAGGCAGTGTGCAGGGGGTGACAGGACCAAAATCTTAAAGGATTTTGTCTTTGATTTCCCTCAGTAACACTCACAAGCACTGGGAGAAGAAAAGCTGTGCAGGAAGCCAGAGCACTGCAGGCGCGCTGGGCTCACAGTGCGCCTTCTCCTCTTGGACAAAAGCAGCATCTTCCCTCGCCCGCCATCACCTCCCATTAATGTCAGGAAAGTTCACTTGCTGCAGCTTTTGCAAGTGAAAAGCTAATATGTTCGTGAGGAGGGAGAAGAGGCCTTTGTTTGTCTAAGTAAGATAATGCTAACACCACAAATGGCAAGTCAGGATTCAGAAAACAGCATTTCTTTTCGAATCATGCAGGAGGTCCTCTTCATTTTGTTTATTCACAGGGTCTGAATCAACAGCTGCCCAGACAAAGATATTTAGAGAGAGCAAACAAAAAGGAAGCTGTTCACCCTGGGCTCCAGACACAAACAGAAGAAAGAAGAAAATGTCAAATCTGCATAAGCCCTGGATGGCTCCCTGATGGGTTTAAAAATACCTCTTTTGAATACCATCTTGTAACTACAAAAAAGTTGAGGTAACCTTTTCTTATTTTCAGCAAATATTTCCCTTCTAATTCTAATGTCATTTTTCACTTGGTAAAAATGCAATTAAATCCCAAACCTGTACATCATTCGGTTGTTCATATCTTACATCCATTCTGTTTATTCACAAAAACATAAATGTTTTCTTGCCGTATCTTTATTACAAAATATGGAATACATAGTCTATTGTTCGCTGTGGAAATGTGTAATGCAGAATGGCAAAATAATTGCTGGTAGAGTCAGAAAACTCCTGACAAATGATGATTAATGATGAATTCTGATTGATAGAGTAAATAAGTTTGTTGCTGGAAAATGAGAAATGAAGATAAGAAAAAAGCATATTGCCCTAGAGGCAAACTCTGCTGCCTCAGGAACTTCTGCTTTCATAGGGATACAAGATTTTTGTCAAGATACAAAAGTTTTTTGTCAAATAAATTATTCATATGGCCATTACTTGTCACAGATTTCCTCCCTTCCTGCTCTTCCACATACACACAGAGATAAGAGTCAACTATTCACCAGATTATTAAGAATATCACAATACTCATTAAATCTTCACTGAGTCCATTTTATGGGCAGTTTTTGTAGCATATTTAACCCCTAAGTCAGTAGAAGGCTGCAGGACAAGAGCTAACAAAGTATTTCCTATGAAAAGGATGGTGCTTTGCGGAAGGAAACCATATATTTAGTGCAGCTAAAACTCATGGTCACAAAAGACACAAACCCTTGTGAGAACCAGAGTTCATCCATCAGCAGCTGGAGTGCTGACAGCCTTTCTACCACTATCTGAATCACAAAGCACCTCTTTTCACCATCTGGATCTCAGCTCCTGGAGGAAGCTCACCAGTCCCAGGAGAAGGTGGGCATTCATCATGATCATCCTCTTCCCTGGCACTCCCTGGGCCCTTCACAGCCCAATGCTGGAGGCAGCTTCTATGCATCTCTTGTCCAATACAGGCACAACATGCCTCTGGAACAGCTTAAATAAAAGCAAAATGAGAAAGAAGCAACAATACTTTGCCAGGACATTTATTTTCAGAGATTTGAAATGGAACAGGTTCTTCTCACCTGTCTCTTTATCAAGAAAACCCACCACTTTCTGGGTAAGTGCTTTAAATACAGAAATTCATTGCCTCTTTGAAACATGACTAGATAATAAACACAATTTTAGGAGGAGGGGAAAAAGTACATTTAAAGTACAGAAACAAAACTAGCATTTTCTGCCTCCAGGACGTCACTGCTGCTCCCTGCACAACACAGTGAGCAGGTGCAGAAGGTACCGACCACAGCATACCTTCATCTGGGCAAGGATGATAATGTAAGGAAATATTTAGATGTGTTGTTTCACAGAAAGATTGCCATTGCCTGTTAAGGAACACAGTCATAGGATACCACATGAACAGTGCTATTTGACTCAGTTGCCAATGAGAAATAAAATAAGGATGAAAGCTGGGAAAAAGAAACATCTGCCATTTGCAAACCCACGCAGTGCAGGGGGGAGGAGGGCAAGTCATGCCCTCCTGGATTCATGGGGCTCAGATTCTCCAACCATGCTGTTTCCCAAAATACTGCTTCCCACAGCACTCTCTGCAATGCAGTCTACAAAAGTGGAAGTAATCTGGGCTGCACAGTTGACTTCAGCTGTGAGAAAATACTCAGTTGTGTTATAAAACATAGATTTATATGATTGTTTAGGATGGAAAAGACCCTTA
>VZTV01116108.1:1497-17715 GCA_013400875.1 Anhinga rufa
GTACAGCTGCAAGCACAAAACAGGGTTTAATATAAACATTTTTTTTAAAATGTCAAAATTCTGGCTGCTTGTTGTAATGAACAACTGAATCAAATTTTAGGTATCTGCAGACTAGCAAAGGTAGTTCTGGTCTCCATGTTTCAACAACAACGTCCTTTTCTATGTATGTGGCTGCCGTTTGGGGAGAGCCAAGGTTTGGTAGTCTTTTGTGCTTATTCTTTTGGCCTGTGGTGAGAAGTATAGGGTACCTCTAAAGAGAGGGCTCCTTCTTGCCATCAAATGTTGCTTTGCTGTGTTTTTCAAGAGTAAAATCAGAGGCATAAATAAGTTATGGTTAATACAGCTCAACTGGAAAAGACTAGACTGCCAAAATCATATAATTCTGTTGTACCTTTTTCATAATTTAGCAAACCAGAGGTTAAAACTGCTGCAAATATGGATTAGAGTAAAACCATGAAACAAAGTACTGAACACGAGCACAGTGGAGTGCTTAAGCACAGCCTAGCATAAGATGCATGCCTGCTGCAGTCTCCTGTTTAGGAATGGGGCGTGTGTTTTATAGCATACCTGCAGATAAAGATTAGCTCAGGAATCACTTCAATTATATTAAGATTTGTGAAATCTATAATGACAACTGCAAATTACTAAATACCCTTTCCAATTAAATTGATTTTTTTCACTCGTACCCCACTTCTGAACATTGTTTAGTAAATATGTGGATACTCTGCAGCTGGAGGTGGGCCACAGGGACTGGTCTGTAAAGACTTGATATGGCTTTTAAATCTTAAACTTACTACATAATGTCCTTACTACGGATTTCATTAATTTCATGACACATAAAGCTTGAAGGATTAAAGTTGCTTTACAGAGATAAACTTGACAATATCATGATTACAAGTTATTTTGTGCTTAGGTTATATAATACCCCACTGTTTCTATTACTGTTGTGCTCTGGAGAAAAAAGAAGGCGTTGATATTTCACCTGATTTCACACCACAGTGTACAATGTGTTAATAACAGTGCTCAAAATCTCAAATTCAGCTAATTTTGGTAAACTTAAAGCTATGATGCTCTGAAGTGGGTGTTTTGGGGTGGGGGGGCAGGTGGGGGTTGCGTGCTGGTTTTGTGGGAGTTTTCCCCCTAATAAAACAGGCAGAAGTAGTGCCCCTGAAGAGCTGTTGAGAAATGGTGAGGTTGTTTTAGTGTCAGTTACACACCTAGGAGACTCTTACTATCTGAAGGGGTGTTGTATTTATTTTATCACATGATATACATCTTTGATAGTTTATTCACCTCCCTTATTTTTGAAGCAAAATGGAAGCTGGCAATAGGATGAATAAGCAAATTGTCATAAGAGATTCATGATGAATTCGCTGATAGCGTTTGTTTCTGTCCCTCAGACTGCGTGGCATAAGATAATGGTGAATTATTTTTTGCATAGTACATAAGTTCATTTTCTTTGCTCCAGAGCTTAATAAGTTGTTTGGGTTTTTTCTTGTATGTGTAGGAATCTATGGATTGAGTAATTCTTTGTTGGATACACCATGGAAGAAACTCCAATATGGGAAGCAGCTTTTCACAGAAGTGGTCAAGAGAAGTCAAGACCTTACCAAAGAAGACTTGGTGCAGGAGCTTCTTACAGTGATGAATAATCAAGAGCCGTAAGAACATGATAGCCAGAGTTTCCTCAAAATGCGATATGACCGGTTTAAAAATTGCTTGTAGAAACAATTTGGACAGAAAATAAATTTTTGCCTTACATTAATTAACTAAAGCCTGGTAACAAAGGGCAAAAGTAGTGTTCTTTCTCTCCACAGAGGTTGACTTTAAACAATATTGATTTTTTTTTAAGCAGCAGACACAGTAATCATTATTACTGCAGTCTTTGTGCTCGTAGACGGTACACCGATTTCTCTGTGCCTTTTTCTTTTCAAGATGGCACTTCTCTTAGTAAGGGCGATGAGTGCAAGACAAGGGATATGGAAGTTGCTTGCTGTAAGCTTTGTGGAGGCTCGCTGTAGGGTAAGGTTCGGTTTCTTAGTGCACACAGAGTAAGCACTTATTTACATGCACAGGTTTGTGTTAGTAGCTGCTAGCTATTCTGTATTGCTACCCGGAATAGGCGCAGAGGGTGGAAAAGCAAGCTATTTTCAAAGTAGAGGCAGCTGCCTTCCTCAAAAGTGTAATTTTAGGCTAAATGGGGAAGGAGATAAGGGAGTATTTGTACAGTTCAGCTGCAGGCCTCTGGCCAAGGAAGTTGCCAAGAGATGAGTCTAAGTAAGGTTCCTGCACTCCCTACTGGCTACACAGTGAACCTGAGCCCGTAGGCTAGAAGTTTAGAAGTAAAGGAAATTGATACTATTTAAATATCCAGAACGGAGAAGGGTAAGGGAGGTGCTGTGGTCTAAATTTGTATCATTGCTCACGGTCCAGTAACTTTCATGTTTAGCCTGACTTTTACCTGTCTAGGGGGTGGTTTGCATTGAAGCAAAGCTGTTTCTCCTATATAGGTCCTGTTTCCTAACGTTATCAGTTACTCTGAATGCCAACATTCATGTTTATGGCATTTTTCAATGGTTCAAAATAAATGTTTACATAAGAACTCGGACATCTGAGCAATGAGTAGTAATTGGGAAGTCTGCTAAGCCGTCTTAATTACTTTTTCATCTGATATCACATTAAGTGATTTTTCAAAAAATTGTTATACTTTACCTTTTACTAGTAAAAAGACAAAGGTATAAGATACAATGGAGTGCAAATGATCTCCCCTTAATGTTCAGTAACTCGGTGTGATCTCATCTGAAATTATCTGACTATAAAATGGAAATATTTACTTACAAAAAGCAATATTTAAAACTAAGACTGTAATCTTTCCAAAGCGCACTTCAGGATGAAGTGATCTTTTCATAATAAATACAAACACGTGGATATGCAGTAGCTTTGAACTTTCTTAAAATATCTTACTGCATATTACTTCATGATCGCTTTGTGTGTGTCACAGGACTTAAGTGGGTACAATGGTTGGTGGTGGAGTATGAGGGAGAAGCTGACAGCTCGCATGGGCTGAAGTGCCTGCTGTGCGCCTTCTCTGTTACCTCGCAGTGTGCTCCAGCCGTGTGCCCGCTCAGGAGTGAGAAGAGCTTAGTTGCTCTATTCGCACTAGAATTGCACCTATTCTTGCTTCTTCCTGAAACACCCACAGGTCCTCTTCTCCGCCACAACAACAAAGTGATCCCAGTTAGATGTAAAGGTCGGTTACCGTATAACAAGTTGCACCGTGTCCTCTACAGATCAGGATGAGCTCTGAAAATGGGGTTGAACTGATCAGTCTGTTTTGTTCTGCGCTCTTCCCCAGCATTCGCTGTACAGCTGACAGGCTGCTGAACTATTGTTATTCTATAGGTGCAACTGGGTCTGTGCTAGGAGGCAGAAATGGGAGTAGTTCTTGAAGATGGAAGAAGCTTAAAAATCAAACACAAAAGCCTGCTGTAATAGTAGTTAAATCGGACTTCGATAAATAAAATTGGAATCTGTAATTATTGAAATAGGAAGCTGTACTTAATGGCTAGCATTTGAGAATATGTTCCGGTGACATGGATGGAAAGCTAGGGATGTAGGGTTGCTGCAGTAACCTTTGTGACCCTAGCACTCTTCTCTGGGATGTTGATACTTGTTTAGTTACAGTAAATGAAGCTTGACATGCTTTATAATAAAGCTATGTTTATAACTATCTTTCAATTTTTGATAGGATTATATGTCGAGAAATTTGGGAACAAGCTTACCTTGCCCTCTGCTGCATCTTAACAAATTGTATTTTAAGGATTGTCCTAGGTATTGTCCGGGTATTCCAAACAAGATTGAAGGAAGCAGAGAGGTCTGACTTTGACACAAAAACTCCTGGAGTCTAACTGGAAAAATTCTGGTGTATGTGATGTGCCTCAACTTACTTGATCATTAATGTTTTAATTGAAACTAAAAAACAAAGACAGATAAAGAATAACAAGGAAAGTGAGAAACCTGTCAAAATATGAAAAAATTTCTTCAAGTGAGACAAAAGTTCAAGACTTTGAAAGAATCTATGGGAAAGAGCTTACAAGCTGTTTTATCTTTGGTTTTCCTCATTTTAGTTCTTAACACAATTCACACATTCTTTTACTTTTTGAAAGCGATTGTTGTTTACCAACCACTCGGTCAACGCAGCGTGGTTCAGGAGGGATGAATGTGGTAATATTGGAGAATTAATTTTTTAATTATTATTTTACTACTTTTTTCAGTCAGTTACCAGACCCTGCAATTGAAGACCAAGGGAAGGATTATATACGTCCCATATTGAACAAGTATGCAGCTGTATGTGTTCGTTGCCCAGGTTATGGAACAAGGTAAAAAATTCCGTCAGAAATAGATGTGCACTGGACCAAAGCATATCTCAAATCAAAACTACACTGCTATTATAGTGACTGCTTTAAGTTTGTTCAGATACTAATCAAGTATAATTCAGTAAAGTATTTCCTTGCTCAGTATTCTGGTGGCTTAGATTTGCTACTGATGAGTGTTTTAAGCACACATTATGGTTCGTCTTTGGTGGGGAGTGTGATATAGCTTCATTTCATCCAAGACAAGATAATGCAGTTCTCCTGGTTCCCGAGTGTAGTAGCAGATCTGACCACCTCTAATTTTGATCTTGCCGAAACGTGAAAGGCTTTGAAATCATGTTTCTAGCAGAAAAACACAATTATCTTCTGTATGTGAGGAACTGCAGAACACCTTTCTCTTCCAAGAGCAAGAATAGTTTCATCTGCATAGCTAACTAAGAGGTTTCTTTAGGCATGTCATTGTAATATGTAGCTGCCATTTGCATACATTAAAAACCTATTACTCTTGTTCAAAAGAACATGTATTTCCACTTTCCCCTAACTGATGCTGCTGTCTTTACTGAGACGTTCCTAATTTCTGCTCAGACTGTTCTACCAAAGATGCCAGAAGAACAGAATAACGCAATGCATTTTGCACTTAATCGTCTATGGGACAAAATTATAGGTGAACCCGGTTGCTGCTAGTGGGGAATTGCTGCTCTAAAAGGCTGCCAACCATTCTGTCAGATTGGCCTCTGGCATAGTCAGCCATAGCGTTTCCACTGCAGAGATGGGAACTGATAAGCAGAGAGCACTCACTTCTGTTAATGTTTTAAGTTGGTATTCCGAGAAGGAAAGCACTGCAAAAACTGAGCATCTCTAGAAAAATGTATTCAAAGAACATTTTAAATATGGGATAATGAAAACTTAAAATGGTAAAGAAGCATCTTCCTCCCCTTGCTTCACAGGTTGCAGTCTAGCTGTTTCAAAGGAAACAGGGATAACTCGGTAGAAATACTGACCTCTTACTGGTGAATTAACACTACATTTCAAGTCTTCCTTGCCACTGTAATTGTATGCTCACACTTATCTTTCCCATGGCTTACTGAATAGAGATCATTAATTAGGCTGCACTGAGGAAATTAAGCACTTTTTTATATGGGTGAACGACCGAAATGACTTGGGGAAGGCCACCACCACATCAGGATGGTGGATAACTCCTACTTCTGTCAGTCATCTCCCTCTGGCAGGGTACCGCAGGGTCCCTAGAGAAATGACAGCGTATGCATGACAGAGTGGCAGGGATGCATGAATGGGATCTGCTTTTCATGAAAACAAATTTCCTTTTTGGAAGGTTCCTAGAGAGAGAAGAGTTTTTCTGTGATTGTGTATCAGTGTCCTATGATAATAATTAATGATGTTTAAATCTTAATGGACAATTGATTTGAAAGGAAAGAATGAGAAAGTGCTATTGAATGAATAACCCGTCAGGGTACATGTAGGCTGTGCAGAAGAGAAAACTTGGTTTTACACTACTTCTGAATGGAACACGTGGCACTAAAACAAGTTTAACCTTTTACCGTACTGTCTTGTAAGTGAGCAGCTTTGTGTGTGTGCTGCTGCAAGTGCAGCAGGGAATCAGAGCAGCGTTGTGGCGGAAGAAGGGACTGAAAATGCCCATGTGAACTTGCCAGGACGATTTCTGCCCTGCTAGTGTGATGATGAGGTCAAGAAAAAAAATGAGCTAAAACCTTTGGGGATGAGGGATGGGACCCCGCAAATTTGTATAGCGGACACAAGGCTTAACCTTATACCCTTATGTTGTTTCAGGACTAACACGGTCATTCTCATTGATTCAGAAGGACGGGTTACTTTCACAGAGCGCAACATGATCAATGCAAATGTCAACCAGTGGAAAACAAGCACCTATGAATTCAAACTGCACACTTAACAACTTTCCATTTGAATGGTTTGTAATAAAAGCAATGAGAGAACAAGCCATTAAGCTCTAGTAAATATTTCGTGCCAGCCTCAACTAGCTAAAAATAGCAAGGAAAGCAAAAGCTTAAATAAACTGGTAGCTTACCCTATCAGGCTCACAAATCCTTCAGATAAAACCAAAAGAAGAAACTGTGTTTATGTTACCAACTTGTAATGAGAAATAAGTTTTAAAATATCACCCTGCCTCCAGGCAAGGCCATCTTTGCCCAGGACAAAGTCATTGCCTTTTTGTGGGTGTGGGGTTTTTTTGGTTTGGTTGGTTGGTTGTTTTTTTTAAAGATGTTTTAAGTAGACTCTTCAACATGTTTTCAGTTCAGAGGAGGGGAAACATTTGCTGCTTTTATTGTTCTACCTGAAGGTTTTACCACCCTCTGCTTCCCCTTCAACATATGCTTTTAAGATTGTATAGCTGATGCCCACGTGCATTAAACAAATGTAGTGTTAACCGCCTGAGTAACATGTCAACGTTTCAGCAGTGCCACGGTGCAGTGCTCTGCCTGGGGAGGGCAGAGCAGGGGGGATTCTCTACGTTTGTTTTCCTACAGATAGTACAGCAATATATCTTATTCCTAACCTTGATTTGAGAGGAGATAGGAAACTAAGTTCGGTCTCTGTTCAGCTTTACTCAGTAAAATCTAAAACAAAAAAATATCGTGGGAGCAGACTTGCTTATCTTTGACCGGAATGAAGTTATGTGTATTGTGACATCTCAGTTCCTGATAGCCTTATTAGCAATACTGGTTTTCTTCTTTTTGTCCCCAGCAGCTGGGTCAGGAATAAGTATCCGTTTGCAAACGAAAGCTGAATATGAAGTTTACATGTATTAGTTGTTCTATACATGTGCGGTTTTGGCTTAATTTCTTTACTGGTATGATATGTCAAAACCTGGAGTGACTGCTTACAGATTTTTAGTAAAAACAGCTATTTGTTTTAAGGTGACATTATTGCAGTCTTTATATTGCTGAAAAAGTGGGGTATTAAGATGCACTTTGTACGTTCTAACATCTGTGAGTTAAAAAGCTATTTAAATGCATGCTTTTTTCAATTATTCAGTGCCAGTGGAGGTGCTAGAAGATTCTAGCTAATACCAAGATGTTTTAAAACCCTCAGTTATTTTGCTGCTACTGCTGTTCTGGTTTGACTTATTTTGAATGCTGAATATTAAGTTAGTAATGGATCACTGCTATTGTTTCTCTATATATGCTGAATGTATTTTTTTACAAGCAAATTAATAATTATTACAAAGGAGCAAGATTTTTGATACTATTTAGGAAGATGTGCGACTGTTCTTCTGTACTCAGGCTTGGGTGTTCAGGCGTTCCCCCTAGCGTGTGTGTGTTTGTGCCTGCCTGTAAGGGAGGAAGCAGTAAATTGGACTCGCCGTTGAGGCCAAGTGCTGTGAAAGGCCGTTCCCAGACTTCCAACTGCCAGGGGATGCTAAAGCGGCGTTTAGTCGGATATTTGCATAGCTGAATAGCTGCCGGATACCAGGGCAGCTTGCATGGCTAGTCACAGGCTGTTGGGTCAGTACTCTATAAATGGCTTTTTGACCACCTTCATTGCAAGACGATCAATTCAGTCTCGTCAGGTTGTACGTGGTTTCAAACTCGGAGCCTGGCTTTGAGCTGTAGGAAATGCTTAGCCCTCTTTTTTTTTTTGATGGCTGTTTAAACCATATATTTGGACAAAAATGTCGGGTTTAGATGCAAAATAGCCATAGCTGTCTTAAATGTGAATTTGACACGTGTGTATTGAAAAACAGAACTTGGCTTTGATGGCTTGCTCTTGTGTATCGAACTTTTTTGTATCTTAAAAAATCGCCAGAGTACATTTGAACAAGACATTATCTTTGAAGGCATTACCTAAAAGGCAAGCAAAATGCTTGCATGCCGTTTCTTGCTAAAAGCATTTATAAACCTTAGTTTTTATAGTAGTTCTGTAATAATGAAAATCTATTCTTATTTTTTATGTATAGGCAAAAGAAAAACAAGGCAGAGCTTAGATGTAAAACCAGATGATAACGTATTTTGCTTTGCTTGAATCAAAATTTGAAATCTGGGGTTTGCTTTTTCTGGCAATTAAACAGTAAAGAACCAAATCCTCTAATGTTGGGGTTGTTTTATTATGTCAGAATAGTTGATAAAGTGAGCTTTTTTAGCTCCTTTTGAAGGTTATGAGAGGTCTACCATTGGCTTCAGTGGAAACAGGATCAGGACTGCAGTGCAGGTATCGGCAAATGGTGCTGCTTCTCCGTAGAAGTGATCAGGTATTCATGAGGTGCATAATTCACTGTGTGCTAATTATATTTGCAATGAACCCACTGGAAAAAGTAAACTGTAGTTAAATTTAACAAAGGAAGTATTGTATTTTTATAAAAGTATTTTTAAAAATGAAAGGGGGTTTTAAGTATCAGTTTTAAAGGGAAAAAGCATATATAGGAAACTATTGTATGGCATTTCAATAAGTTTGATTGTATATAACATCCTTTCAGAGTCATAGACTTGCAAGAGACTTGTTTCCTGTCTTTTTTTCTATCAAAATGGTAGTGGAAGAAACTTCACAATATCTGTAAAAACTCAATTATATTTTTTTTGCTTAAAATTATTTCATAATCGTTGTTTACATGTGTGTTCAAAACTAGAATCAGAATAAAGTCAATCTGGTGACCAGGCGTTGTCAACATTGGTAGATTGGGCATTTGTACACACCTCTTTATGTTAATTTGTCTGTAACTTTGTGTGATGAGGTAAAATCTTCCATGAGGTATTAGAAATGGAAGAGCTTTAAGTTAAGTCCATTTCTGGTACTTAATTCCTTTAAGTGCTGTATTTTTTTGGGGGGGGTTGTTTGGGTTTTGTTCTGGTGTGTGTGTGTTTTTTTTTTAATTCTGTGCTGTTGCATGGTTATACTTATCTTATCCAGGTAAGAAATTGGAAAATATTTCTTTAAAGCTAATAATCCAGGTTTGGGGCATTTTGCTTTGTTTTTCAGGTTAGTAAACAGAATGTATTGACTGGAATGTTCCCAGACCAAGTGTCACAGTAATCAGTTCTCTGAAATACCCTCTAACTTCTGACAACCAATACGTGCCCACCACCTCCGTCCCAAACGCAAATGTCCTCTTGTTACTAGCCTGGCTGGATTCCCCTCCAAGCACAGTGAGATCAGGTAGAAAACACTAAGGGTCTCAAACACTGGATGTCTGAAACGGTGTCTTGAGCATCCCCCTTCCTGCCGTGACCTCAGGGTACTTGGAAGCTGCTTTTCCCTTGCTGACTGGAGTGGATCCTTCAAATCTTAATACCAGAATGTGCCACGCAAGTCCTTAAAGGAAGAAGAACTGGCACGCTCTTGCCTATAAAGTGGTGGAGCCATCTCGGAGCTAGTTTTAGCTTTACAAGCGGTGACCTTTTCAAACAGTCACTTTGAGAAGACAAGCAACTGGTATTGTCATTGTTAAGGTGGCAAACGAAATGAAATCTAGGGGATTTCCCAAAATCTGCAAATAGAAAAGCTTTATTAACTCACAAGCCTCTGAAGCTGTCGCTGCCAATTCTTGTCTATGCAACAAGATAAATTTGGTGTGGATTACTGGTCTTGAAATTGGGTGGTTGCATCAGATGTTTGTGGCAAGAGAAGTTATTAATTATCAGGGACCTTGAAAATTAGTATAATGATAAATACATGTGAAAAGTATTTTGAGGGGCTCAGGTTCCCCCCAGAAAATGGAAATATTCACAGCAGAGACACAGCACAGATAACGTGAAGAGCAAAACCAGCGTTTAGTGAAAAGTCAGAGCCTCGCAAAATGCTACCGAAGGGCAAGAACCCAGGTTCACTGTGGAAAAAGTCTGGATCTTGGGCAGACCTGAGACTCTCTTGTTACACTGAGCTGAGACTATCTTAATGTTCTGCCGTACCTGGGCATTGCGGTGGAGATGTAATTGTCTGTCTCCCTGTTATCAGTAGCTTTAATTAAACACACTCTTAACAGACCAGGGAACGAATTAGGCCTTTAGAGGTCCTCAATACATTCAACGCTTAACTGATATTTATTGTTACTAATGAAATACACCAAACTAAATATTTAAAGACTGAATATTGGTAAGACTTGGAATACTGTTTTCATATTGTCATAAGGAAATGGTAATTTCAAAATGAATTGATAAAATACTAAGCAGTAATAAAGCACTAATTAAAGCACCTTACATTTCGAATTCAGCTTGAAGAACTTAAATAATGCACATTTATGGCTTAGCAAGCATCCCTATTTATATGGAATATTAGCTACTAGGAATTAGTCCTAAATCATTCAGATTCATCTAATAGAGCATTGCTAATGTTCTTCATCTGATTCATTTTCTGCAGAGAAGTCTTGTTGAGAGCTACTGAGGATTTAGGAAATGGTCTTGACTTGGTGAAAATAGAATCTGTATTGTAATCAACTGGAAAGGCAGTAGAATAAACTGAGAATTGCATAACCCATCACTATGACTCATGCTGTGAAACCTAAGTTGGGGTGAACAGAGTGAAGGAAATGCTGAATACATAAAATGATCGCTGGAACATCCTGGATCGAGAACTTAGAAACTGAATGAAAAAGCAGTATCAGATTAAAGTACTCAAATTTACTGTATCTTTTGAAACAGAAGACATGAGGGCTGAATTTAGGATTGTAGATGAGGGAGAAAAATAATAATTAATGTAAACTTTTATATTAAGCAGGCAGGAATTATGATCTATTTAAGACATACGCAACACAAATGAGAAAAAAGCAATTTGTCTGCTGATTCACATTAAATTTTTGTGTCTTGGTACTAGAAAGGTAAATGGAGAAAAACAAATACAAACTACAAACCGATCAGAAGTTGGAGAAATGAAGCGGAAGAGAAGGCCATATTTAATTTAGCAGAGAATAAATACGATGAAGAAAATCCGTTAGGTTGAAAGATGTTCTGAAGATTATCTGCAACAGCTTGAATGAAGGAGGAGTGGCTATTTTACAGGTAGACAAAGATGGACAGTGTAGCTTTAAGACGTCTAGGCTACATCAGGAATATTTACTTTATTCCAAACATGAAGTTTTGTGTGGCCTGACTAAGCTACTGTTTTCTATATAGAGCTACAAATATGTAAAAGATTTATAAATTTATTTATATACATATATATTTACAAATATTTTGGTGGAGCATTCAGATTGATCATCGGAATGGGATATCTGTTCTAACGTAACTTGAGTCCAGCCATGCCAAAAAAGTCACTCTACATAGAGAATTCTGTAACGTGTTGCTAGAGCATGTATGATTTTAAACCGCTTATGACACAAAGGTAAAACGAACAGCAAGTAGGACTGCAAAGTTGGAGAATACCTGACAGTGACTTCAATGGGGGCATTAGGTTTAACAGGTGAGTGAAACAAAGTAACTTCCATGTTCTGAATATCTTTGCTAAAATGGCACCTTTTTCAGCATGCGTTTCATTTCCATCTCATTCTGTGATTTACCTTTCTTTATGTCTTTACTAAATATCAGCTTGAATGATCATGTTACTTACTAAAACTTTTAAAATTTGCATTATTAAATATTTGTATCAAGAGGCAAAACCTTGATTATTTTTTTAAATTATTTTCCCTCCTAAAATATTATAAAAATGCACATGAAGTCCTGATCGCTCTCCTGGACTTTGAGCTGGAAACAGCATTCAGTGATATTATTCTTTTGATCAAAAAAACCCACCCAAAACCCCCACCAAACCCAAACCCCCAACCAGAACAACCACCCTGCACGCGGATTATAAAGCTTCCGCTGAAGCTACGGTTGTTACGTAAGTATGGGATCTGAACCTCTTTAAATTATTTTGAATAGTATAGAAATAGTTGTTATGAAAAGAATTTGTGGAATACGTTTTTATCTATGAAAATGAATGTGGAATGTGATGATGCTACTGCGTATGCTTGGTCTCTGCAGTTATGATTATGTAATAGTAACTTCAGAAAGAATTTAAACAAATGTATAAGCTGGCCTTTGCGTGAGCGCTCAGAAGCATATTTAGTCCTTATTTAACTTGCTCTGAATTAACAGGACTTTAGAACATTCTTAATAACCATTCTATGCTTAAATATTCTCAGTAAAATGTTCTGGAACTGAGCTGGTCTTATGAAACTTTATTTTATGAGCTTGTTCTTTTTGCGGCTTCTGAGAAACGACGGTGCCTACAGTGCAGCCAGGTGCTTTACAAGCTTGCCTCCAGTGACGGGGGGAGTGTTCCCCATGGATGTCACATCTGACGTGCCAGCCCCTCCGGGCGCAGAGCCAGCCTCGGTCAGTACCATACCAGATTGTGTAAACACATCGATTGCTTCTGTTCGGTGGAGGAAACCACATCACTTTTCAGACATTAATTAAGATAGATTAAATAATAAACTGGAGAATATGTGGAGCCAGTAGTGTCTGTTCTTGTTGTACAACATTATAATTAGTATTCAATAATCGAGGCTTCTGCCTCTTGTTAAAAGAATGTGCTTTTCCAAGAAAAAGGTGAATGAGAAACCGTTTGGCTTTTTTTTTTTGTTCCTCTCCCTATAGGAGCTCTGCCGTGAACAGCTCCTGGAAATAACCAGGGAGCCGAGGGCTTAGTCAAATGCATTTATCCATCATGTTTGTCATGTCTCACTTGAACGGCTGGCTTTTAGAGAGGAATTAACTGTCCTTTCAGTTACCAATGGCCCTACATTAGTCCCTTAGTTTGATTAGTAGTGCCCTTACCTGACGTTTCTCATAGTCCCTGCTTACTGTGCTTTGGCCGCCTCGGATGGTGGGGACTAGGCTGTTTGCAGAGGGAACAGACCTGGGAGACGCACTTCAGGAACGCGCTAAGTGGACTCCAACAGGTTTAGCCTGAAGCAACGCTGTCTGAAATGCGGGTAGCACGGAGAGTCAGTACTCGCACCCATTGTGCTGCATAAATCTGCTTACGTTGGTCTGCTTTACTTATAGATGTAGCATATGATAGATGCGTGGTGTATCAGTATCCTCGCAATATGGCAGTTGCAAATTTTTCCGTTTTCTTAGCAATATATTGTGCCAGTCAGGTCTGAGTACTCTCCTGGTATAATATGCATGTGTTTAGACTGGCAAAGCAATCCCAGAATGGCAGTTACATAAAAATCAGCCGTACCAGCACAATTGTTCTTTCAGAAGCATAACTTATTTTGCCTCTGGGGAAAACAAAGGTACTGACATTTATGGTTTCGCTCGTGTAAGTGCAACTACACCTGGGTTTTTGGCAGCCAAAGATTATGCTCCTGATTCATGTTTGTGTGTCACCAATAGTATATATACAGTAGACCAAGCTAAAGAATTGGAGCAACAGCTTCTTAGCTGTAGTTCACAGCAGTCCTATGGAACAACAAAGTATGCGTTGTTATCACGGGTTTGACTTCAAAAAAACTCACAAGAAGAGTTTCCACTCGGTGGAAGCCACTGGCTGGGGAAGTCTAGGAGAAGCCCACATGTCAAGTAGCGGTTGCCAATGGAGTACTGCTACGGCTCTTGAAAAGTAGCCACGGTTGACTTGCAGGGTTGGTTTAACAACTGAATAGTAGCACGTGGTAGAGATGGGTGATGTGAAAGCAGCCACACGGATGGCTCAGAGGGTTTTGTTTTCTTTTATGCTTAAGTTTATCTTTACAAATAGCAGATAAATATTATCTCTTCTAGAAAAGTGCTCTGAAGGACTTGGATGAAAGCAAAGCATGAAGACTGGTATTCTGTCCCACCTGAATGTTATTTATTTTTTTTCTGTAATACTCCCACAGATAAATTGAGTGTATTTAAGAATGCAGGATTTTCAGCCCTAGGAACAAGTTTGTTCTATGTATCAAGAAGAAGCAAGGGCAGCCTCGGTCACTGTACGGTAGCACCAACCCAGCTCCAGTTGATGACTGCAGAACATGCCGCTTAGGAGTGACACGTGCAGTCCAGTTTCTAATGTGAAGGTCACCTAGTTACTTAAAAATTGGCATGTTTTATCCAAATTTGGAATATCTTTAAAAAAAAGGGGTAATTAAACCAAATTGGTCAGAGGTGGATTACTGAATGCGGAGCTAAGTGCTGTCCTGCGGGTTAGAATTGCATGGAACGGTGTGCATGTTCCAGGATAGATGAGCGGGGAAGAGCCTTGCGTTGGCACGTGTCCCATGGTTAAACTGCAGCTGTAACCACCTTGTAAGTTTTCCACCACAGTGGTAGTGGATCTGATTGTTGGAGTGCCTCGGCAAGGTCAGGCGAAGACATATTCAGATCTCCAGTGTTGTGTCCAGATGCATTTACCACAAGAACATTCCATATATAAAATGTTTGAATATAATGATAGAGTAATTTAGGTGGGAAGAAAACCTGGAACAGCAAGTGACTTGCAGACTTTAACAGGGACGAGTTGTTACTTTTTACTTGACCTCTTTGTCGTCATATCCCACTTTAAGTAATATTGTCTTTAGAAAAATGGACAAAATGCTAGCAGCAGTCTGAAACTTGAGAGAAGTAACCAATTGGCTGAAGTTTCTCCAACAGAAAAGTCAGGAGTTAGAGGTGCTTCTGTAGACAACACAGTTTAGTTTGCCTGCATGGATGCTGAAGTGCAAGATGAATAATCCCCTGGTACCACAGGATGTGTCTACTCTGATCGTCCATAGCAATCAACCACTTCTTCTGACAGTAGAGGACCGATCCGAGCTTGCTCCTGGGGTCCCTTTGTCATCCTTTGTGGCTGTCAGGTGATGAATGACGGGGGTTAGGTTGAAGAGAGCAGATTTCAGCAAAAAGTGAGACAAAAATATACAATGCAAGCAGATACCAGTTTGCTGTTTTCCCTCACCCCTCTAATTCTGCCTTAGTCCATGTGCAGTGGCAGTGCCCGTTTTGCCGTATGACACCTGCTGTCTCCGTTTAAAGCTTTAATGGATTTATTGTTCTCTGGCAAATGAGACCGTGTATCTCAGCTTTGAGAGAACCCCAGCCCTACTGATGTCACCTTCTTTAAGTGTGTAACCTGGGTGTCTACATGAGGAATCCAGATTCTCTTAACGTAATCAATGGGGAGGCTCAACTGCTTCTCTGAGTGCTTAAGAATCTGCTTCTCATTTTATGGGCAAGCTAAATTAGATGCCTGAAGTTGGATGTCATGAACCTTCTGAGGGTTTTTAGTAAAGTTTGCATTATGTTTCCTTAGGGGGCTGGACACTTGATTTGATACGGACTGTATTCAGATCAGGTCCAAACTAGAGATAAGTAATCTTTGTTAGTTTAGATGCCTCCACGCAACATAAATTGTTCTCAGATTCATCCTTGGGGCATGAAAGAAACCTCAATGGGAAGAGTCCTGTTGGATGCAGATGTAATATGAATTGCGTCCTTAATACAGCTGCATTTACTAAATCTTAAACAATTTGTACCACTTCCTCCTACAAAAATAACTTTCCCATTATTTAATTCATTTGGTTTGTTGATTATATTTTTTAATTGCATTTTACTTGATTTTTTTTTCCATGGTTGAGGACCTTCTCAGACTCCCAATTTACAGAGCTCTACTGGAGCGCTGCTGGGAAGTGCGGAAGGCTTGGCCGTTTCTGCTGTGGTGCAGGAGGATCAGGGACCCGGCAAACAGCCCGCACCGAAGCACTTCCCTGCTGAAGTTCAAAGGTTGGGCTGTGCAGAGCTGCAGGGATCTGTCTAGTCTGGAACCAGCCTGCCTCCCCCTCGCTGTCCAAGGGGGCTGAAATGTGAACACCGTATACAAACTGTCCCCCGAATAGCACTTAGATTTCAAATTTGTCTGTTTTGATAACATTACTAAGTCTTCCCCCCCC
>VZTV01116113.1:0-12421 GCA_013400875.1 Anhinga rufa
AATCACAGTAGGACTTCATACTATTAGCAAGGAAAGCATTTCTCAGATTAATAACAGAGCAAAAGTTACCTTGCTAAAGCATTGGAAGAGCAAGACAAGGCTCACAGAATGAGAATGGATTGCAGGGTTAACAGAGGCACCCTCACATGAGGGAATTACTTATAGACTACAAAATCACTGTAATAAATTTGAAGAGATCAGAGGACAATTCTGGGAATTTATCAAACCTGAAAATAAGGCATATATGTAAGCACAAAAGATTAATACACTCTAACCCTGGCCTCCGCCTCTCCTTTTTTCTCTCTGACATCATGCTTTGGCACACAAGCAGAAAAAAAAGGGTAGAGCTTTAGTAGTTCATTTCCAATACAAACAGGCAAAAGTAAATAGCAATTTGAATACTGTTTCTGTATAGATTGAGTACTTCTCATTCTGTTATTAAAAATACCCTGTATTTATTCCTGCTTCATATATATTATCAGTCTGGTTTACTTTCTCTTTATGTATTTGGTAGATTCAAATGAATTAGGATTCATATTAAGAAATAATTGTAGGGTGTGTAGGGGTTGTATATCAATGGAGTTCATCATGATAAGCCGTGTGTGGGAAAGAGTACTTTGCAGAGCAGTTACAAAAGCCATTTGGAATCAGTCTTTGCTTTGAGAGAAGACACGTGTTATGTAATGATGGTCACTGGTGCCACGTGAAGCAAATCTCCTTCAGACTATTTGAATCTGATTCCTGTACAGAACAGAATGCAAGTGGTACTGTAAAGATGTACAACACATTAGATGGTATAGAGTTGGTCCTGACACAATTTTAAAAGATTTGGCTGAGATCCCATCCACTTGATTTTAGTGTTGGGTGATTCACTGGAATGACCTTTCTCTCCATCAGCTACTGAGGAAGACCAGAACAACCAAAATACTAATTTAATTATGGCCCTGGTATTAGTTTAGTTGAATTCCATCTTTACAGCTTAACTCAGCACAGCAAAACAAGAGGGCTGTGTGGCTGAGGATATACAAATAAAATACAAGTTTTATGCAAGACAAGTGGCATACTAAAAAGAAAAGTGAGCTCAGCAAATGGTTCAAGAAACAATGGACACAAACAACAGCGATGTCACATTAGCAGTGACTCCAGTTGGAAACATGCAGAGAAGAATAATCAAAAGTCTCTTCATTCCCATCGATCTTCTGTAACCAGTTCAGAGTACACAGTAGAAGACAAGTTATTCTTTTCATAGCCCTTTAGAAGGCAGGGATACACACACTGATATAAAGCACATTACATTTTCTTAGGAGTCACTATATATTTCTGGCAAAAAAACCCTGTGCTTTTTATACATCACTTCTGGTGTGGAAGATGTCACTTTATAACTAGATACTTTAAAAAGTACAGGACTGAAATGGAACTGAGGGGCTTACATCCAAAAATATCCATCCAGCTGCTGCCTGATCTTGGTTTAACCATAAACTGCATGTCTCTGCTTGGCTTCATAGTCTCCCCTTTCCTGGAGTAGTACATCTCTGCAAGGCCAAGTGTCTTGAATGCATAAGATTAACTGCAGTCAGAAACTACACATTCTTCAAGGGTCCCTGAAAGGTCTGATCTATACATTTTCTTAACATGCTAAGCTCCTTTAGCAAGCAGTTTTTAAAAAGCTCACAGTAACTCTGCTTCCTATATTAGTCAACTGCTGTATTAGTCACTCAGAAGTGGAAGAACCTGTATTTAATTGATTCTTCAGCCTGAAGAAATTCAAACCACTTGTTCCAAAAGGCTGCCCTGAGCATTCGGCTATGACAGATGTGGAAAAGCATAGGTGGAATTAAAGGTGAAGGGAGGCTTTTCCTGTTGGAACTGAGGTATTATACAGCAATAAATTTATGATTCATGGGGCAGAGAGTGCAGAAAGACAACTATGACTATCCAATGGCTCCACTCCCTTTTCCCATAAGTCTTTGTAAAATATTGGATAAATGTTACTAACAATCAGAAGAATACCTTAAGCTCCATGCCACAGATTCAAGTAATCTTTTTTTCCTGTTCCTCCCTGCTGCCCCCCAATTTAATTTAATTAACATGAATGTATTATGTAAATGAATTTGAGGGGTTGCTATAAGTTTTCTTGCCTTACATTGTCATTCAGCTACATGCTACAAGATAATTCTAAAGAGGATAGAAAAACTAGTAGCAAGGAGCAGTAAACAAATATAGAGAAGGGAAAAATCTGACATTATTTTAGGACAGAATGACACCTCAGTGTCAGTGGAAGTTGGACTCTTAAGATCCATTCGCTAGGAGCTCACCATAGGAAAAAAGTTTACACTAAATAATGACAGAGTCATACAATAATTTAGGCTGAAAGAGACCCCTGGGAGACATCTAGTATAACCTTCTACCGCTCCAAGCAAGGGTAACTTCAAAATTAGACCAAGATGTCGAGGCTTTGTCCAGTTGAGTTCTGACTGTTTCCAAGGACAGAGACTACACAGCCTCTCTGGGCAGCCCCTTCCAGGGCTTAAGCACTCTCAGGGTGAAGAATCTTTCCCATGTATCTAGTCTCAGTTTCCTTCACTGTAACTTGCAACCGTTGCTTTTCACCCTGTCACTGCACCTTTGCAGCAAGTTTGGCGCCATCTTCTCTATCACTCTCTTTAGGCAGTGGAAAACTGCAGTTAGATCCTTCCCTCTCCTTCTTATCTCCAGGCTAAACAAATCCAGTTCCTTCAGGCTCTGCTCATATGTCCAGCCTCCTAAGCATTTTAACAGTCTTCACCTAGACTATCTCTAATTTGTGGATATCTATCATTCACAGTAATGTCCCAAACTAGATACAATATTCCAGAAGCAAGCACAAAAGTCTGGGAAGATGGGAATAAACACTTCCCTTGATTTGCTGGCTATATCCTTAATAATGCAACCCCATATATAATTAACCTTCTTCACCCAGGGGTGCATGCTGACTGTTGTGGTTTAGCCCCAGCCAGCAACCCAGCACCACGCAGCCGCTCACTCACTCCCCCCACCCCTGTGGGATGGGGGAGAGAATTGGGAGAGCAAAAGTAAGAAAACTCGTGGGTTGAGACAGGAACAGTTTACTAATTAAAATGAAATAGTAATAGTCATAATGGCAATGATAATAACAATGATTATGATAGCAATAATAGTAATGATAATATAATATGATAAAAAGGAAAACAACGAGGGAGAGAAACGAAACCCGAAAGGAAGGAAAAAATAAAATCAAACCCAAAACTCCACAAGTGATGCAACCGCTCACCACCTGCNAGTGTGTTATCAGTATTATTCTCATACTAAGTCCAAAACACAGCACTGTACCAGCTACAGTGAAGAAAATTAACTCTATCCCAGCTAAAACCATGACAGCTGATTCAAGTTCCACCTTTCCCTCAGGATCACCAGGTCCTTTTCTGCAGGGCTGTCCCTCCATCCAGTCAGTCCACAGCCTGTACTGTTGCATGGTTTATTCAATTTCAGGTGCAAGACTGTGTTGCCTTTGCTCAATTTCATGAGACTTTTATCAGGCTGCTCCTCCAGCTTGCTGAGGTCCCTCTGAACCCCAGTGTATCAACTGCTGCTCCCAGTCATTCAGACCTGTCAGATCTTACAGACATATACATAATTTAATACCTGAATTCTGATATCTGCATAATTCAAGGACCTCTTGAAATTAAAAGTTTGCAATAAAATACAGTAATAACAAATAAGAATAAAAGATTTTGACTGAAAATCAAAGTATATTCCAAGTGAAAGGCCATTTTGGTATGATGGAAAAATGTTCAGTAAAAAAATGTATCTATTAAACAAAGGTATGCTTAACTTCAATTTGGGGGAGCGAAGGGTCTTATTTTACCTTGTGTGTATGTGTGTGTGCCAGCAACATTGATGTATTTCTTTGATTTGGCCTCAGTTTAGAATTACATTTTGTCAACATCCCTGCTCATGTTATTTTAGTTCAGAATGTTTCTGACCTTTCCTTTAGGTTTCTCAGTTTCTGACTAATCACACACATCCCTTGTAACAGCTTTTTTGTAGTGCCTTCAAATTACATCTCATCTACTACTAAGAGATCTTCTGCAAATTGATAATAGATGAAGGAAATGTTTTTCCAATATCAGAAAGCAGTTCTACATATTTTCCTCAGGGTTTTATCCCTAGAAGCAGCTCTGGACATTACAGTCAATTCTGTTAAATAAAACAGGACTTTCAAATCAGGTTGACCTATTTGTAGTCTAAGTCTGAATTTTGATACCCTTCTTTCAAGAAATCTGAAAGACAAATTTCTATTAAATTTACAAATTTTGATTTTCAGCTGCCTGAGTAAAGCTACCTTGTGCTATTTTTCGCACTGTGGAATATCATATCTAGCTTTCAGCTCCTGTTCCAGAAAGGTGTGGATCTCATGTTTTTTCTGTGGCATGTCTTCCAGGTTGGTGCAATCATCTTAGACACAGTAGGACATCTGAAGGGGTACTAGATATCTGCTCAGCTGAATGAATCAAGCTCTGAATGTGTTGACTACATCTCCATTAGTTACAATGGAAACCTAGACATCTGTCAGAAATCTAGACAACTATGTTGTAGACACCTTGAGTGGAATTTACTTCCAGATAAAACCATGTTAATGTGTCTACCAGTAGAAGCTTAAATGTGACCTAAGTTTACAACTCCTTCTATAGACAATGGAGATTTAGGCCTTGATCCAGTTGCCTGCACACTAGATGACTATCTAGTACCATTTAAGAGTCGTTAGGTGCTGCCTCACCTCCAGCTGCCTCTCCTGAAAGGCACAACAAATATTGTATGTGCACAAATGGGTGTCATGTATTTTTAAAGGTAACTTGTTGATCCTTCAGACATAGAATAATATTTATTCTGATTTTTTTTAGTCTGTGCAGAAATATTTTCTTTTTCTATGCTGAGCTGTATACTGACCAATAATGTACAGATTATTACAGTTTTATCCATGTGTCCTCTGTAATGAACCTACTAAGATCTTTTGATAGACTTTGACTTAAGGTGTGGGATACTTTCCTAGGGTCATGACTTGGGGGATAATCTTGGTATATTTACTCTTTAGCATAACTTGTTGAGAGTTTCCCTATCTCTGTGAGATGTCTTTTTTTATCATTGCCCTGTGTTCTTTTGCATGCACCCTCTTTTCAAGACCATTTGCTCATTTTAAACCCAAACAGAGTATATTTACTTCTAGTTCCAGTGCAAATTCCATATGTAGGCACAAAATTTTTCATGCTCATGTTGTATAAGCTACAGCCTTCTTCCCTGGATCAGACTACAGACTCAGAATTTTTAGGTTAAATGGGGTGAAGTGTGTAATATCCAATTCAGATCATATTCTGGTTTAGTGAGAATAACTTTTTTTCTGACCACAGTAAATCTAGAGCTTCACTGATTTATTTTCTGCCAAATGTCTTTTTCTTAAAGCAATGCTATTACCATTGCTTCTGGAAGCTCATTGCCTGGTACACCTGTATCCAACTTGCAATTAGTATCTGTCTTATTTTTTTATTTTATGAGAATATAGTCATGCAAGGCAATGTTGCCCATTACTCCTCCAAAGAGTTGTGCTTAATTAGAATTGATATTATCACTCCTTGCACATGCAGTTCATCTTCTACTGATGCCTGCAAACTCCTGCTGGAAGCATAGTCCTTTGCAGTTTTCACTTTTTTTTTTTTTTTTTTTTTTTTTTTTTGGAAGTCATTGCCATGTCCTGTTTTAGAAGACTGTCATTTGAGTTCTGTCATACGTTACTCTGCAGCAACTGTCTTTTATTTTCCCATATTGGACACTTTTGCACTCACAGCATCAGATCCTTGATCCAATAAGCTTAGCTATATGACTATTTTTTCTTAGAACAATCTTGATAAAAGATTAATTTTAGGGAGTCCCCATGTCTAGATTTTTTCTTTTCCTTTTTTCATTCTCTTTCCCACTGTGGTTTGGTCTCATATCAAGAGCTGAAAACCCTCCAAACTGTTTTTTCTTTTGTTTAATAATATTTTTTTCAGTAACTTGAGTATAATTTTTACCTTCTTTTTGTATTTTTTAGTTTCATTTATATTGTCAGCCTAATTCATTCTTGGGTTTTTTGAAAAGCACCATTTTGCTAATGAGGTTGATGTGAAATTTTATTAATTGTTAAAAAATAAAAGTGAACTATAACTTTAAAAGTGACCCTAAGGTCAGTAGTTTAGATGACTAGCTTTCTGGTATCTGTGTTACAGTGGACAAATCCCACTGTAGAGGTCTTGTCCAAACTAGTTATCTAATCTTCCTCTATAGTGAAAGAGGAGTGCTCAGACTCTCCATAAGATAATTTAGCTTACCTGTGTTGAACCTTGTTTTAAGATGAGTTTAAAGGCTCTCTGGTGTTGGATCCCACTGATGTCCTCAGAAGTAAAGCCAAAATATATTAAGAGGTCAAATTGTCAAAGAGATTTACATCCTTTGTCTTGCTAGTGTTGGTTTTGTAGAGCATTGCACATGGTAACATCATTTAAAACCAATATAAGCACTACTAAATGCCGTATAGGTTAGGCTTACTCTACAAAATACTGAATGGTGCAGATGTAAACTTAATGCTCTTATAATTAAATAGTAAGATCAAGAAGTCTGTGAAGTAATGGATGAGAACAGTACCTGTCTTCATGTATAATTCCATATCTGTTCTCCGTAGGTGAAGTTCTCTAACCCCATGTCTGTAGTACAGTTGTAATTAGAGGTGTGTATGTCAGAGTTTTGAATGCTCTCACTAGAAATAAAATTCAACAAAACACCCAATCTCATCATATTTGCAAAATACCAACCAGCTGTCTTAGTATTCCTAACGATTCTTCTGAGACTAGAAGGAATGGCAGAGGGTTTCTGCAAAAGTATAGAAACCAGTTTTAACTAAAAAGAATATTTAGAAAATACAAAGTCTGTATTTCACATTTGTTTGCAGCAATTATTATACTTGCTTTGGGCATCTGACTTGTTGAGAGTGAATTACTGAGTTAAATTACATATCAGAAGATCCAGCTTTAGCAATGATTCTCAGAGGTAGCTATGACTCCAGAGTTATTGACTTCTTAATAGTAGTCATGCCTCTTGGTTTGAAACTGAAAAGAGAAAAGAAAAAGGATCTAGAATAGATCTGAATATCACAAAATATATGCATAATATTTTCAAATCTTAATAAAGATTTAGATTTCTACACCAGAACATGAAGTGGTTTAAGGAAAAAAGTCTGAAATAGAAGTTACACACTGTACATTGTGATTATCAATATAAAACTGGAGTGTTTTATATTGAGAAAATGTTTTGGAGATGACCCACCTGTACTGTTCACACAAAGAAAAGCTGTTTGGCAATAGTCAAAAGCTTTCTGAAATACACAAAATATTAGCTAATCTGAAAAAGTTTATCAATTAGCTAATATTATGGTGAGTGGTCAATCACAGTTTGTACTATTCTGATCTCTTAAAAAGTAGTCCAATAATATCTTGGAAAACAATGTTGGTCTGTTTGCATTCTTGGTTAATTATCATGTTCACTTGCACAGCAACAAAATTAACCATCAGAATGAGAAACTCTAACAATATGCCTGAGATGAAGATCTGCCAACAATCTTCCAGCAAATCTTAAGCAGAATTCCAATGGCCAAAGTCTGTTTCATCAGGAAAGTCACACTTTAAAATTGCTTTTTTGTGAGATACCTTGACCACAAATGTGTTATACAATCAATATTGTGTGAAATTAGTAGTGTGTAATACTGGTATTCTTTGAACTCTTTTCCAAGAGAAACTGTGTCGTTTAATCATTCTTAAAAAAATCCTGGTTTAATAGACAGTTAGTTAGAAATATTGGAATGATCTGGTTTGGCTAACCCTGCATAAAAGGATCAGGTTTCCATTACCTTGCTGCTTATGCTCATTCCCCAAATTAAGATATCAATCCAAGTAAAATTGAGTAGCTGAAAAACATCTCAGTCTGTGGCCTGGAATAGAGAATGTACAGGGAGGAAAAACATAAATGAAATTACAATGCAACTTTGTGTTTATCAAATATTTTGCTGCCAGAACAAATTGACCAGAAATAGCATGTTGATCCTAATTCTCAGCTGGCTTGCCTCTGCCGACTTCCTAACAGACTAGTGTANGAATGCACAAATATGAATTACCTCTAGCAGAAAATGAGTTATAGCTGAGAAATTAACCTCTTTAGTGTGTAGCAGATTAAGAGCAAAAACTGAGCCATTTAAAATAATTTCTTAAACAAATGAATGTGCAATTCCTCTCAGGTTTACCTCTCTTTTACAAAACAAGATGATTAGTATATAAAGACAACATATAAACCAACATGAAGGCATTGTATAAACCAAAGCTGCTTCAAAAAGGCAAGCTATTTTTTTTTGGTTGTATTGCCATTATTTGTATTAGTTTCAGAGGTATATTAAGAGAAATTATTAATTAATTAATGTTATTAAAACCCCAGTAAATTTTAATTAGGTTCAGGTATTTAATGAGCACCCATATACAAACATAAAAACCCATAATGATCGATATGATCAATGACTGTAGGATTGATAATTTACAAGTTCTTTCATGACCATAATGCCTATATGAATCTGTTTTCCAGGGGTGCTTGCTTCACTGCCAGATAGATATGTGCTCCCAGCAACACCTCTGAAAATGATCATAAGGAAGTATGAGAGTCATCAGTTAACACAGCCGCAATCCCAGACCTCTGTAAAAAATATTTGCATTTGTGATTCACCCAGCCTGGTAAATATCAAGTAGCTCAACTGGGGTCAGGGAAACAGTTTAGGAAATGCAAATTACTGCAACTGTGCTCTTAAACTTAGTTGGTGCTTTGGTTTGCTGCACTAATAATTATATTCAGAGACCTTTACTTCACTATATTTAGTCATTGCTGGTGAATGCAGTTCTATTGGCAGCTAGATACTCCTAATGTTGCCTACCAATGTTACACAGCTTTCTGCTGAAGTGTTTTTTAAACAAGTTATTTGCTTAACATGAAGTGCTTTTTATGAGTTGGATAATTATGACACACATCTATAACATTAGTCTATGTTTTGGGGGATTTCAGCAGAGGATTACTATGCATTTTAAGAACACATTCAAGAGAAATAAAGCTGTACAAAGAGCCTAAATTTGAGTGGCTAAGTCTAGAGTTATGAGTCCACCTATGTCCATCCCTATATGGATCTTCTTCCAGTACACTTCATTAAAGCATTGCTGAATATTCTACGCAGGAGTGATTGAAGATGCATCATATGGAAATTTCTTAGTATTTTCTGTGTTAATAACAAATGTCTGTCCCCACATCACTTAAGAAAATATAATTGTGTGAGCCGAATAACATCTGATGTTCAGGTCAGTGTTATGCTGTGTTTACAGAGACTGAAATCAGGAAGAACAACAGCAAAGCTGGTGCTTTAGACGCAAAAATTTAGCATCATCATAAAATGCTTTTACTCCAAAAAAAGTAAACAGAGCCACAGCACTTATTTTTATGCTGTTAATCTGGGAATATTGTTTATTTAGCTTTAGCTGGTACAAATCTGTTTTGCTGAAATGCTAAATCGAGGTTTACGGAGTGGCTGGGAAATTAGATGTCATTATCTTCAGGTCTTGCTCTTTCTGCTCTGCAAGTGCAACCATCTGCAAACAACAGCTCTCTAACAAAGACTCTGATGATGCACACAAACAGGATAGATTAAAAAGTTTGAATGAGTGGATTCTAATCTTTACTCCCAGGGTAGATCATGAACTGCGTGATCTAATTTTAGTGCAAAGGAATCTTCAGACAGTGATGGCACAATGAGTCATCCAACCAAACCACCATGCTGTTGTCAGATAATATTGGTCTTCTTGTTTAGCTATCATCATTTTTTTCAGTAGACATTGGATGCTAGTGCAATTGAAAAGTTTGCTCTGGGCCTATAACAAGCATAAGCTTCTGTTTTTACTGCCCTGGTGTGGAAAAAGATCTTAGCAGTATTACTGTGCTGTGAATTATTAATAGGCTAGATGCACAAAAATACATAGTTACCACATGCTTTTGCATTACTGCATGCTGAGCTTAGGTGTGTCCTGGTTTCAGCTGGGATAGAGTTAATTTTCTTCATAGTAGCTAGTATGGGGCTGTGTTTTGAATTTGTGCTGGAAACTGGTGATAATGGGGAGATGTTTTAGTTGTTGCTCAGTAACGCTTACACTAGTCAAGGACTTTTTCAGCTCCCCATGCTGTGCCGGGTGCACGGGAAGCTGGGAGGGGACACAGCCGGGACAGCTGACCCCAACTGACCAAAGGGATATCCCACACCATATGGTGTCATGCTTGGTATATAAAGCTGGGGGAAGAAGAAGGAAGTGGGAGACATTGGGAGTGATGGCGTTTGTCTTCCCAAGTAACCGTTACGCGTGATGGAGCCCTGCTTTCCTGGAGATGGCTGAACACCTGCCTGCCCATGGGACGTAGTGAATTAATGCCTTGTTTTGCTTTGCTTGCGTGCGTGGCTCTTTCTTTCCCTATTAAACTGTCTTTATCTCAACCCATGAGTTTCCTCACTTTTACTCTTCCAATTCTGTCCCCCATCCCACCGAGGGGGAGTGAGCGAGCGGCTGCATGGTGCTTGGTTGCTGACTGGGGCTAAACCATGACAGTATGACAGACATTTCTCCCTCCCCAAGCCCAGTAACCTAGTGTTTAGGTCACTTTAGGCTTAACACTATCACCTGCCAGATTATCTCAAGCACACAATTGTCGTGGCTTCAAAGAAAGACATACCACAAGGCAGAAAGGCTTCTTGATTACGGTGTTGCCAGCTCTTACTGACCAGTCTAAGAGTTGCTGAACCAAAGATGAAGCATACTCTGGCTACCCTGCTTCCTGCTCCACAGACAATTCATTTATTTACCCAATCACTATTTAATTCATTGAAAAAAAAATCCCCTTCATTCCATCCCTTAAATAAAGGACTAGCTGCTAGGGTGAAGCCTCCTCTAACAGCTGCACCTGGATGGAGTTACTCAAAGGCCTTAAATTAAATGATGCAGTTTCTCAATCCCAGATGAACTTTTAGCTCAAATAACTCCTAGCTGTTCAGCCACAGTAAAGATGAGGTGATTTGAAAATGCATGTGAAGAATAATTTTTTAAAAAACCACTGTCTTGGCAATTCAAGGGTCTGCAGGTTGAGAACAGAGCTGGACAGGGATTTTTCAGGTGAATAGTTCACTTAAGCACCTAAATTTCATCTAAATCCCTCTTTGGGCACATTATTCACTATTTATGTATATCCAAAGCTCTTTATAATGTAACTTATTAAACTAGACTAGAAACCATTCTCAACACTGGACAGTAAAGAGTCACTTTTACAAACATTTAAGGTCCTTTCCACCATGGAACAACACTGACACATATCCATTATTAAACTGACTCTTGTTCTCAGTAAGAGAATTATTTTTTATTCCGTTCTACAACATTATCACATGTACCAATATAAATCTATTAACTATGTATGTAATTAATTTTATATCTTTCAATACTTCACAGACACAGATTATAGCACAAGTGAATTTATGACCATTGAATGATCCCCATAGACGTAAAGTCTCTAAGTCTGTCTAGTATCCATACCTGGATCTACGACCCCTTATCCAGTCTTTGGGTCTTTGCAGATGCTAGCCTCATCCTGCTTCATCTCTCCTGTGGGTCTCCTGGACACTCAGTCTGTGCAGTAGCTTGCCTACAGACCCTTTAGGCTTGTGACTTCTCACACCACTGTTTCTTATCCTCCTTGCCACCCAGTCCAACTTAAAGTCCTCTAGCACTCACACACCAGCTCAGAATGCAGAGCACACCCACACCTAAGATAACTAGAAATAAGACGTAATAGGAATACAGGATAGACCATGGTAATCAACTGCAGGGCTCAGCTGCCTATTTTCAGTTAACCAGCCCCTTGTATGCCATTTTCCCTCTGTTTTACCCACACTTGTTCCTCTTGACAGTCCATCTAGAACCCTCCTTTTCCCACCTTCAGTCCTTCCCCTATACATCCAGTAATAGTCTTCACGCAATCTCCAAATTGTCTTCCCCTTGCATCCCATAATAAATCCTTTATCCACTTAGGTGTTAACCCCATAAGTCTGCTCGGCACTCAGAGGGGATAATCCTTGAGGCATCTTGGTGGATTTCACTCCAGGGACAATGGTCTAATTCTCCTATGGTCTTAGGAGCAGACAATACAGTATGCTTCACATTCACATATTAGATTACTGTCTAATTTTATATTATAATATTATAGACTGGAGTACCTAATTAGGTAAGATTATCTAATTTTATATTATTATAGTTTT
>VZTV01116115.1:0-20876 GCA_013400875.1 Anhinga rufa
AAACAAAAAACCCCCAACAAAACCAGAAAAGCTTTGTTTTATTTCCGTGCAGTTTATTAGCCTGTCAGTGCTCAGAACGTGTCTGTGTTGTTGTGAGCTGGGCCTTTGGTCAGCATGAGCTGCTGGCCTCAGTGCTGCTTTGTGCCAATTTGCAGTGCTGATGCTCGCTGAGAAGGGAGGTTTTGTAGGGTGTCTTTTGCTATTCTTATCTATCTTACAATGTTTTTTCTTGTATGAGCCTAAAAATCTCTTGCTGTAAATTAAGCCAGAGTTTTTAACCTACCTGCAGAGAAGAGAAGGGAAGGGGCAGGGGAAATATTCTCATCCTCTTTCTAGCAATCTTTTATGTAACTGAAGGCTGTTAGCATGTCACTGTCTTCCCAGTCCCCATTGCTAGCCTAAACAAAATTGGTTCTCTTAATGTCTCCTTGTAGGCCATTCCTTCAGACTTCTGGTGGTTGTTGCTGCTCTTGTGGGAAGGACTTTCCTTCCCATTTGCCTGTGTTTAACTTCAGGTGCCTTACCTGTACGTCAGTGTTATGGTCAGCGCTCTTCTATCATGGAAACTTGCATTTATACTTTCTAAAATGGTACTTGACTTTAACAGCATGATACGGGTGACTTCTGGTTTTCTGACATCTCTTCCAGCAGTGTTGCTGCTGAGCCAGTAATTATGCATTTGATTTTCCTTGCCTATGTGTAGACCATGCTGCTCAACTGCTGAATTTCCTCTCACTATTTTCAAATGACTCCTCCAGTTTCTAAATACAACTTTGAATGCAAATTGTGTCCTTAAAAGAGATTATGACATTATTTAATGTCATCTTGATAACAATATGGAAATAAACATTTAATACTCTGAGTGAGGAGGCCTGGCTCCTTTAGTTATGCTGTGCTAGCCTGGCTTGAAAACTGTGTTTCTACATAATCTGTGCACCACGGTGTATAGGTACATGCCACATAGCAGATGGAGCTCTCCTGAACAGTGTAAGCACATATCTCCACCCTGGTCATCACAATGTTACAAAAAGCCATAAAAGTGCATCCAGCCTCAAGAGTTTGAGGGAAGAGGCATATCTGGAGCTTCTGCAGTACTGATGATCTCTGTCCCATGAGTCTTACTTTATGCTTTAGTGCAGTGGAGAGCAGCTCACAGTATGTAGTGCTTTCTAAAATAAGCTAGGTTAGCAACATAAGTTTTCTGTTAACTTAGAAATATGTTCTAGTGAACTGAGGAGGTTATCTCTTAAAATAATTGAAATTGTGGAGCAACTGTATGCTGAGATGGCAGCAGTGAATTCCTAGTTATGAATTATCAGGAAGATGTGGGGGAACCATTTTAGCTCCTGCTGAAAAGTAACTTTTATTGCTTTTCCTTTAGGAAACTGTGTTAGATAATATGGCTGAAGAGGGAAATATGTGCAAGTCCCAGGATACTCATGTGGAGAAAAGCGGGCTGCCAAAGGTGGCCTCACGCTGCCCCTGGGCTGACAGTCTGACTGGGCAAATTGACAGATTATCCAGAGATCTAATGACTCTCCGTGACCAACTGCATGAGCTTGTAACTCATCGAAAGGCTGCGTGGTGTGAGAAGGTAAGGCTTTGGGTGGCATTCTTGATCATTAGTGACTTTTAAGATCGTATATTTTTCAGCTGTTTTGCTACGGCCCATCCTAGGGCAGCCTCCCTGTTGCTGCTCTGTGTCAACCTTGCTGCAATCTCGATGTCAGATCTACAGTTTCTTGTCTGTTTATGCCCACAGCATGCCAGGTTCTCTTTCAGACACAAAGTAGGTATCTGTCCCAGAGAGGCAGCATGCTGAAACAAAATAAGTATTATTTTGTAAGGGAAGGCATCAAAGGATAGGGGTTGTAGAGAGAGAAGAGAAGGGGAGGAAATCATGGCAGTCCCTGGAGGGATAGAGGCAGCAGGTTGAAAGCATCAGTAATGGTTATAGTGAGAAAAATAAAGATAAGTATTCATAGGGAAAGGAGGGTGGGAGAGGCCAGAGCTTGTCATCTTTCACTGAGTTAGTCTTTGAAATGCCTGATGGGGGAAGGAATAAGGATTTGAAACCTGTGAAGTGAGAGAAGGGACTAAGCACAAGATTTGGTGGAAGAACAGGCTGGCTGTGGGAGGCTGGCTGTGGAGGAAAGCAGGTGATACGAAGGAAGTGTACATGGTATTCGCTGACGCGGGGATGGGGAGACACTGGGAAGCACCCGGAGGGGGCGGTGGGGCATAAATAAAGGAGCTGTTACTGTAAATGTAGAAGGTGAATCTGAATATTAACAGGCTGCCACAAGGAGAAGATATGATGAAGATGCAGGCATAAAAACTAGTCATTTTTTTCAGGCATCAAGAGGAAAGAAGGATACCAGGGAATCTATAAAACCCGTTGATAGAGAGAAAGTGAAAAACAGTTGGGGCAGACAGAGCAGCAACAAAAATGCTATATCACTATTCTGTGTCAACTCAGGAGAGGGGTTTGTTGCTTGTTTTTTTGTTTGTTTTGGGCTTTGGTGGGTTTTTTTTGTGTGTGTGTGTGTGGTTTGTTTTTTTTTTAAGATTGAAATGTTGGTAGACAGAATTATAGAACAGCTGGCAAAGTGAAAAGAGGCAGGTTGTCAGATCAAGAGGTATTTGCCCAACAGTTCAGAAGGGTCTGGCATAGAAAAAGCATGTGTAGAGCTGATCACTCTCTCTTCCACTGTAAGGATAAGGAAATAGTTAGGATCAGTTGGATAGAGACAGGCACAAGGAGCTGCTGCTTCACACAGAGTATGGAACTTCTTCTCACAGGGCACTATGTAAATGGATTTGAAATCTGTTGGACACATTCTTGGAATAAGAAATCTATCAAAGACTTAAATATACAGATAGGAATTACAAGCTTAGGAAGTTGCAGGCTGGGGGAATATTCTGAGGAAGTATCTATATATTTGCCTTTCTCTTATAGTCTTCTTTAGGCACTTGCTGTTGATCACTGTCAGTGATAGGGATCTAGTGGCCTGGACTCCAGTGTCATCAGGTTTGGTTGATTTTATGGCAAAAGAGACATGACTGTCGCAGGACAACTCAGATCTTGAATTTTAAAAATAAAGTTTCCAATGTATTATTTTCTCACCAGGCAAGTGCAGGACAGCCAGGGGATCAGGCCCAGCCAGCATGGGTTTATGAAAGGCAGGCTCTGCCTGACCAGCCTGATCTCCTATGACCAGGTGACCCACCTCGGTGGATGAGGGAAAGGCTGTGCATGTGTCCCAATCCAATGTTGAGGTGGGGGGGTTTGATATGATTCCAAGAGAGAGATTAAGACAAAAATGAGGTCAAATGCCGTATGCCCCAAGCAGCTTTACCAAAAAGTAAAAAGTAATAGCGATAGGATATGATAGAATAGCAGGGCAGAAATCAAGCAAGCAATCAGAATAGAGTTGTGAGAATAGTCACCACCATGGGTCCATGGCGTCCCGGGGGTCCAAGCCTCTTGGTGCTTCGGCGGTGGGCAATTGTGCCAGGGCGTGTCTCAACAGTCATTTTATCTCCGCTCAAGGGCTGCGGTTTCTGATAACGGTGGTTGCTTCCAGGGCAACAGCACGTCTCTGCATTCCTGATATCTGTGGCCTTGCAGCTGCTCAGCAGCAGTTGGAATTTTTTGGTTAGACAAGCAATCCACAGGTCAGTTTCTCACACAGGCAATCTTTTGAGACAAAAGTTCCACGGTCCAGTCTCTCACAGCATGTTATCTACTTGGACTTTAGCAAAGCCTTTGACACTGTCTCCCACAGCATCCTCCTAGAGAAGCTGGTGGCTCATGGCTTAGGTGTACTCTTCGCTGGGTAAAAACCTGACTGGATGGCCGAGCCCAGAGAGTTGTGGTGAACGGAGCTAAATCCATTTGCCGGCTGGTCATGAGCCATGTCCCCAGGACTCAGTTTTGGGGCCAGTCTTGTTTAATGTCTTTATCAATGATCTGGATGAGGGGACTGAGTACACCCTCAGTAAGTTTGCAGATGACACCAAATTGGGCAGGGGTCTTGATCTCCTTGAGGGTAGGAGGGCTCTGCAGAGGGACCTGGACAGGCTGGATTGATGGGCCGAGGTCAACTGTATGAGGTTTAACAAGGCCAAGTGGCGGGCCCCGCACTTGCGTCACAACACCCCCATGCAACACTACAGGCTTAGGGAAGAGTGGCTGGGAAGCTGCCCGGCAGAGAAAGGGACCTTGGGGTGCTGGTTGACAGCCAGCTGAACATGAGCCAGCAGTGTGCCCAGGTGGCCAAGAAGGCCAACAGCATCCTGGCTTGTATCAGCAATAGTGTGGCCAGCAGGAGCAGGGCAGTGATCCTGCCCCTGTACTCGGCACTGGTGAGGCCGCACCTCCAATACTGTGTTCAGTTTTGGGCCCCTCACTACAAGGACATTGAGGTGCTGGAGCGTGTCCAGAGAAGGGCAATGAAGCTGGTGAAGGGTCTGGAGAACATGTCTTATGAGGAGCAGCTGAGGGAGCTGGGGGGGCTCAGCCTGGAGAAGAGGAGGCTGAGGGGAGACCTCATCGCTCTCTACAACTACNCATGGTTTAGGAGACATGGTGGTGTTGGGTTGACGGTTGGACTTGATGATCCTAGAGGTCTTTTCCAACCTTAATGAATCTATGATTTGCTAACCTCCAGTAAACTGGGACTTCCCTGCTTAGCCAGGGCTGCTAATAAATGATGGAAAGCAGCTTGGTGAGCCCTTCTGCCAGCTCCCTGAGTACCCTTGGGTGGATCCCATCTGGTCCCATAAACCTGTGTGTGTCTAAGTGGTGTAGCAGGTCGCTAACCATTTCCCCTTGGATTATGGGGGCTCCATTCTGGTCCCCGTCCCTGTCTTCCAGCTATGGGGGCTGGGTACCTGGAGAACAACCGGTCTTACTGGTAAAGACTGAGGCAAAGAAGGCATTAAGTACCTCAGCCTTTTCCTCATCCTTTGTCACTATGTTTCCCCCACATCTAATAAAGGATGGAGATACTCCTTAGCACTCCTTTTGCTGCTAATGTATTTAGAGAAACATTTTTTTGTCTGGCAGTAGCCCCATTAAGTTCTAGCTGGGCTTTTGCCCCTTCTGATTCTCTCCCAGCATTAACCTCATGACATCCTTGTAGTCTGCCTGAGTTGCTTGCCCCTTCTTCCAAAGGTTATAAACTCTCATTTTTTCCTCTTTTTTTTTGTTAAATGTTATATATAATAATCACACTGAAATTTTTTATGCTTAAATTTGGAATTGAAGTCCAAAAAGATTAACTGATGAATTCTTCATTGTCATTTGAAATATTCATATTGGATTTGAATGATGGTTGGTCAACTTCCAGTGTTTCTGAGATTCAGTGAATGTCTTATGAGTTTATGACTGTGGGAAACAAATGGAGTGCATCTTAGTGTGTTGTTAAAAGGATGGTTTGTCACAAGTGCCTCCTCTTCTACATGCCCTGGAACAGAATTGTTTTGTAATGCTATAGGATGGCATTTTCTTGGAATGCTGGGGATCAGATGACTCTCCATCAATCCTCTTAATACAATCCCTTCCTTTGAATAGTGTTGCTCCTTATGTGATGCTTTCTGCCTGTAGTCTGTCTTTTTCCCCCCACAGTCAGGATGCTTGCTGAATGCAGGCTTCTCTACAAATTGTGGGTTTCTACCCCCTTCAGTCTTTTCTCTGGAGAAATAAGCTTAAAAAAATCTTTCCTTATATATTATTTTTTTAGTCAAACAAAGAGAAGATATAGTGGTAGCTAAAGCAGTTATTATCTCTAACTTTGTATCTTGCGATACTGACATATCTGGAAATTATCTTGGCTCTCACATGCATGCCTGGCTGAGGGACAGTACAGTTTATTATAGCTCTTGTGCCCACTACCTTGTACTTTATGAAAAACGTGACAATCCAGAGAGTAATTATGTCTGTTGTTACCAGTAGGCCTGATGTCTGTGCCAGGCAACTGAGTAGAAACTGTTCCGAAGAAAAGAATTGAGGGCATATGATGAAACGTGATATACTGGGGAAGAGCCAGCACAGTTTTTGCAGAGAGGAATCATGAATCTAAAATCTGTTGGAGCTCTTTGAAGGGACCAGTGAGTGTGTGGGCAAGGGAGGTTGAATTGACGTGGTTTAATTGCATTTACAAATGGCATTTGATAAAGTCCCTGAAAAGATTCTCAGCAAAAACAAACTGCCCACATGGCTGTCTTTTTCCTCTTACCCTTGAGCAAACAGCAGAGCAGGAAGCGAAGACGAGGCGGCTGTGATCGGTTTGCGGAGGTGGTCACCGGTGGAGCTGCACAGGCCCGTGCTGCTCGGCGTGTATATAACTGCTCTGGGAAAGGAGGTGGATAGTCAGGTGTCCGGGTTCAGATGAGACTAAATCCCTGAGAGCACATGTGACAGACAACAGCAAAGGGTTGTTGAGGGCCCTTTGCACTTCACTTACTGAGTAGTGAAATGGTAAAATGTCAGATAAAATTGGATGGAGGTAAATCTAACAAAATGCATCTGAAGGGAGGATCACAATTCTACATGTGTGGTTTTTTCTGTCAGGTAAATGAGCTCTTAGGGTTATAACCATAGTTCTGTGGAAATATCATGGTCAAAAATAGCAAACTGAATCCTAAGAGTTGTTAGGAAAGCAGAAGAAAGAAAAACTTACAATATTCCTGGAATGCTATGTGTAGTTCTGGTCTCAGTCCTAACTGTAAAAACTGA
Source organism: Anhinga rufa (assembly GCA_013400875.1). NCBI lineage: Eukaryota > Metazoa > Chordata > Aves > Suliformes > Anhingidae > Anhinga > Anhinga rufa. Next base: position 6,743 of record VZTV01116115.1, read on the forward strand.
TGTGGTTCAGCTTAAAAGCACAGGGAGGGGAAGCGATGATGACCCAAGCTGTGAAAGTGTTTCTCTGCATGGGAAATTTCCCTAGGTTAGGGGTCCTTGCACTAGAAGAGGAGTATTGCACTGGCACAGGAGGAAACATTTTTACTGTACTCCTGATGCTCCTTGGTTCTCATGATGGGTGAACCTAGAGGGAATTACTGGACACAATAATGAAGGAAAAAAATCATTGTTAAGCAAGAAATATGGAAAATATTCTCAGGTCATGAAAGTCCTTCAGCTGCAAACTACTGGAGTTTAGGAAGTTGAATCTTCCAGTGAGGCATTGTTACACATTTATCTAGTCCTAAATTTATTCCCTAGCTGTTTGCTATTGGAGACTATTGGCACAGTGCTGGGTTAGATGAAGCTTTGACATAACAAGGTACAGTTGCTCTTTCTTTAAATCCAGTTTTGGGCTTCACAGTTTGGGAGAGAAATTGGGGAGGGTCCAGAAGAGAAAAACGAAAATCATCGTAAGTCTGGAATGTAAGATCTCTGAAGGACTTTGTGTTAAAAATGGAAAGACTAAGGTGAGGTATGTGATTCTGTGAATATGAAGAAGTTTTCTGTGGAGAAAAGATTTTTATTTTTTTTCCTCCATGTCCTCAGTGAATGGGACAAGAATGTGGGTAAATTGCAACAGATTCTAATTAAATACTAAGGAAAAAAATTCCTAATGCCCAGGGCAGAGAAACACGGGAGTAGGTTGTCTGGTGAGCTGTTAAGTCTCTTGCACTATCCATTTCTCTCCACTTCTTGGACCCTGCACAAACCAGGTTATGCATAATCTGTGAGGGATGGCTGAAGAGGAGTTGGACCCGCTCTAAGACTGAGGATTGGACTTGACAAGCTGTTGAAGTCTCTTTCACTTATGCAAGCCTGTGATTGATTGATTTATTTATTTTGGACTACATAGAGGTGGTTCAGGTGTGTTAAAGTCATTGCTATGCCGCAATGTCTGGTTTGCACCACTAAACGCAACTGCTTATTATTCAGGATGTGTTTTCAAGGCCCATGCATCTATTTGTTGCAAGTTTGATCATTTGCACACTGTGATTCTGGTAGTTAAAACTATCAATCTTAAATCTTTTCAAATTAAGGAACGTATTTTCATTATTTTATTTTCTTTTGTTTCTTTCTTTGTTTCCTCATCTTCTTTTCTTCTTTTGTTTATTTCTGCCTGCCCCCAGCTCGCTCTTTGGCTATGTGCTTGGAATGACCCTGAAACCATTTCCCCTTTCAGGGACATTCACTAGAAGACATTTTGTGTTGCCATGGGATTTGGGTGATTTGTGAAACCCTGATTAATATGACATTTTAACTGATATCCATCTCTAGGCAGCACTGTGTTCAGTATCTTGGAGGAGAAAAGGCATATAACAGAGGTGTGATCTGAATATGGGGCTTTCTTATTGTTAGCTTTGTTCTTTCCCATGCAGTACAGGGCAAATAATCCTCATTTCTTTGGTGACATTTTGGGGATTTGTAAATGATCCAAAAGATGAGTGAAATGGTTAAGCTTTAAAAACATTTCTCTTCTTAGAAACAAACTTAACTGTAAAAGGTGAAATCTCCTAATTCCAGAAGAAAACACTTTGAGAGTGGGGGATTTGATTTCAGTCTGTGTTAAACATTTGGCATCCACAAGCTGGAATGCAGAGTATTTGACTCCAAATGGTGATCATTTCAGTTTTCATTACATAAATGCTCACACCATACTGAGCTTTTGTTGAAACTTGGCATATTGTACCCTGGGATCCTCTGTGTTCACTAGCATGTAAAAGCAAGCCAGACTCCTTTGATATGGCAGTATGATGGGATGGAGCTCACTCATGTCTGTGCCTCTGAAGCACAGCCCAGAAAGACTTAAGAGTCATTAATCTAAGCTTCAACACGCTCCCTCCACACTAGAGTCCTCTCCAGGAATACTGGTGGCTGTGCTTGTGTGCTTGGCTCACGTTGTGCATGAGTACCCAGAGCTGAGACTTCAGAGGTTGTAATCCCTGGCCCATATCAGACTTCCTTAACGACAGTGGAAGAGCACACTGAAACCTGCATTTTCTCTTTGTTTCTGTATTTTTGGCCTGATCGGTCACCTCCCTTCAAGTCAGTAACCCTTAACCATCGCAAAATGTTGAACCCACAGCCTTGATGGGGATGGGAGGATGCAGGGCTGCCCGTTGCAGAAAAGACACTCCTTGGATTCATAGTGTGTTGGGGAGGGGCTGTATGGGAGAGGGATAATGCTTTGTTTTCTCTTGCTGGGGAGAGAGGAGGTGCAGGGGTTGTCAGTGGTGATGGCAGGAATGACCTGGGACACCCCATGAAGTGGGGATGGTGGGGGCTGAAACAGAGGCTTTTGCTCTATCCCCAAGAGTCCTGTGATTCACTCAGACTTTTCGCCACCACCAGCTCATCACAGCACACTGCTGGAGACCTTGTAAATTCTAATAGAAAGAAAATTTGTTTCTAAGGATCTTAAAAGACTGTTTTTTGATGCACTTCGATTTAAGGCTTTACTATTTGAAGCAGGAAAGCAGCTCCAGAGGCTGATGCTGAAACATAGTGCTGCATCCTTCTGGTTTTGCTTGGGGCTTTTTTTAATTATTCTTCCTGAGATTGAGTTGAACAAACAAGTGCTCTTCCAAAGTTTTTCTGTAAGCCTTGTAATGAACTGGAGGGGGGGATGACAAGCTGTGGGTACCCTAGTAGCCACTGCCAGTGCTTGGTGGCTGTGCTGTGTGTGCAGTTAACCTACAAGAAATGAAAGGCATGTGCAGTGTATGTATGTGGGTGGGGGAAACATAAAGGCTAATTATTTTCTCCACCATGTGAAAGGCAAGGGGTGACAGTGGGGATTGGACTGGCTCTGGGTATGCCACAGTCCCTCCTCCACCCGTGTGGGGCCAGCTTGTGTTTCTGCTGCCTTAAACGTGGGACTTGTGGCAAAGGGTCAGCTGAGCTCTTGCTGGAGAACTCTCTGAAGGCTTCTCAAAAGCTTTTTTTTTTTTTAAAAGCAAACTGTTCACGTTGCATCTTTGCTATTTCTGCTGTTTATTCTAGTTCTCTGGGCTTTGCTAATATGAAGATGTTAGTGTAGTGAGTAGTTAATTATCCAGGCTGTCTGGGGTGCATGAAGTGGAGGAGTGGTAGGGGATGGTTCAGCGTCGTGTATTTCTTCAGTCAGCACATTCCCTTCCCTGCCCCTTCCTCGGTCCCAGAGCGTTTCTCTGTTCCACTTTGTATTTGCAAACCTCCATCTGGAGCACCGAGCAGCTGTCAGTGGAGCTTTTCATGCAAAAAGAAATTGAAGAACTATCAGGGCCACAAGAGCAGCTTTTAGAAATGCATGGTTGGCTGGGCCCAGATGTCTGGGTAGGGGAGAAAACCCAGAAAAATCAACAGAAACATCCATCAAAGGGGGCAATGGAGGACATGAACAAGAGGATGACAAGGAGGGACAAGGCTAATGGCTTTTATGTGTAGTTCTTAATTAGTTAAATGTAGGATTAAATTTGCTGCTGCTGGAATTGCCATAGTATTAGCAGATTTAGGTTATTAGAAAGCATGGATCTGCTGTAAACCGTAGGAAGTAAGATGCTAATGTTTGTATTCACTTTTTGCTCATGTGTTTTCTTGCATTGGTTTATTTGTCACTCATCAATATTCCTAGCAGGAGATCTTGGAGGGCAGTTTGCTTTCCCTTGTGTTGGAAGGAAAGAAGCCACCTCTGTGCATAGGTTCTCCTCTTAACAGTAGGATCTAACATTTGCATTAGACCTAAAGCCCCTAATTAGCCTGGTTTAAGGCTGACACACTTGTGGAAAGTTACTGCAGAAGCAGAGCTGGGAGATTTTTGGAAGAATCTTGCTCACTTCTAAGAAGTCTGGGCAGGTTGGTCAGACTTGAATAGTCAATGTTAAGCTTGCAGCATACAGAGAGATGAAAGAGATAAGTATTTATTCTTCATTTCCAGATACAACTTGCTGTGCAGATCGCTGAATGAGTGCTGAACTGTGTGAGAGACAGAGAGACTCTATGTACCAGTTGCTAAATCAGCAAACTGATTTCAAACACACACAAAAAATGTAACTGAAAATAAATTACTCAGCCTGACATTTTTCATGGGGCTTATATATTCTAAAAGACTCCAACTCCTTAGGGAAGAGAGAAACATTAAAAACTTGAGTGCTGTCTCCTGTTTTGTGTGCAGAACTCTGGGGTTTGAAGTAAGCGTGGGTGAAAGTTTTCTCTTGCTTCCCAAAAGGTGGTGTTTTCCCTTCCTTTGCCAAAAAGCAGAATGTTTGCTTAGGTGACAGGATCAGTTAAAGTATAATCAATAACCAGTGTTAATATTTTATTCACATTATTTGCCAAGATGTTGGATACCAACCAAGGCAATGAAACATGTAGTAAATGCAGCTGAAGAATTATACTCCAATAAATTTTAGATGAGCTTTATTTAACAATAAACTGTAAAAAAAACAACCAAACATTCCAATGAGAGAACATGTTTTGTAGCCACTGTAAATGTTTTAGTGCATTTTTAAGAAATAAGTGTAGTACTTATGTTCTCACAGTTAAAGCACAATAAAACATGGACAAAGGCTAGGGACGCCTGTAGGGCTTAGATGTGCAAGGTATATAAGATTGCAGGGCCCAGCACCACCTTTATCTTTTGAATGTGAAAAGCTCGGAGGCTGATGGGTGGGATTTGAGGTACCTGTGACCACAAGGTTGCTGGATTTCAAGACTGCCTTGCAAGTGGTGAGCCACTGCAACAAATGTCCTCCACAAGGGCAGTATCTTGGGTCACAGCTAATTTTGGCTGACAGAGGCCGTATTAAACATCGTAGCCAGTGGCTGTATTTTAGAGCAGCTCTACCTGAAACACTATTAGTGTGTTTTACTGAACCTTTCAGAGTGGGTTTTGGGGACATTAACTTCCAGGAGGTATCTGGCTTGCTTTACAGCTGGGGGCAGGCTGTTGGGATGGGTTCCTCCTCTGCCAGCAGGAGTTACAAGCGTTGCGTGCTTTGCAGTACTGCTTGGTTTTTAGGTGAGTTAATAGAGTTGTTTTTTGAAGGACTGTTTGCATTGATGCATTCAAAGCTTAACTTTAACTTTCCTTTTTTTTAAAACCTTGGCCTTGTTCTCAGTTGTCTGCCCTGCAATCGAGTGTACTTGATCATAAGAGAAAAAAGTATCCAACTCATTCCTGTGTCTTTGTCCTTTATGCTTGTGGAAGAGCTGACATAAAAGTAAATGGGATTGTCACATCTCTTCTTCCGAGCCAGAAATGCATCTAAATAAAGCTTTAGTACACTTAGAATCATAGATTCATTAAGGTTGGAAAAGACCTCTAGGATCATCAAGTCCAACCGTCAACCCAACACCACCATGTCTCCTAAACCATGCCCTGAAGTGCCACGTCTACACGTCTTTTAAATACCTCCAGGGATGGTGACTCCACCACCTCTCTGGGCAGCCCGTTCCAGTGCCTGACCGCCCTTTCAGTAAAGAAATTGTTCCTACTATCTAATCTAAACCTCCCCTGATGCAGCTTGAGGCCATTTCCTCTCCTCCTATCACTAGTGACTTGGGAGAAGTGACCAACACCCACCTCACTACACCCTCCTTTCAGGTAGTTGTAGAGAGTGATAAGGTCTCCCCTCAGCCTCCTCTTCTCCAGACTAAACACCTCCAGCTCCTTCAGCCGCTCCTCATCAGACATGTTCTCCAGACCCTTCACCAGCTTCATTGCCCTTCTCTGGACACGCTCCAGCACCTCAATGCCCTTCTTGTAGTGAGGGGCCCAAAACTGAACACAGTATTGGAGGTGCGGCCTCACCAGTGCCGAGTACAGGGGCAGGATCACTGCCCTGCTCCTGCTGGCCACACTATTGCTGATACAAGCCAGGATGCTGTTGGCCTTCTTGGCCACCTGGGCACACTGCTGGCTCATGTTCAGCTGGCTTTAAACCAGCGTCCCCAGGTCCTTTTCTCTGCCGGGCAGCTTCCCAGCCACTCTTCCCCAAGGCTGCAGCGTTGCGTGGGGTTGTTGTGACACAAGTGCAGGACCCGGCACTTGGCCTTGTTAAACCTCATACAGTTGACCTCGGCCCATCAATCCAGCCTGGCCAGGTCCCTTTGCAGAGCCTTCCTACCCTCTGAGCACTTCTGAGCTCAGAACTCGCTACTTTTAACTCTTTATCTTATCAGCTCACTCAAAAACGTAAGAGAGCTGTTTGATTTTTCCCTTTGCAGGTTAGCTGTAGGATTCGGCCATTGACTGCTGCAAAAGTAATGATAGCCATTCAAGCAGCTTCGCATCCACCTGCAGCAACTACTCACCATCAAACTGTGAGCTAATAAGAGAAGCTGCATTCTCAAAGTAGTGGCTTAAGAAAATCTGTGCATTTTCACTGAAACTCTGAACATGTTTTATGTAGACAAATCTTCATCTGGGAGTTAAAGTTCATTTGCCTCATGCCATAGTTGTGGATAGGCTGGGTTGCTGGAGTGACCTTTGCTGCTCTGGATATGCACTGCTCCTGCCACCCCCAAAAGCAGAGAAAAGAGCTGTGGGACTGAGTGCTGGTGGAGGTTCTGCAGCGGTCATGCAAAGTTCCTGGAGGGGACAAGGGAGTATTTTCTAACTGAAAACCAAACCAGTTTGGGGGGTGAAGAAACTCCCTAAAAGTCATGGGGTTTTGTGTTTTGGTTTTTTTTGTGGGGGTTTTTGGTGTTTGGGTTTTTTTTTTATTTCCCTTGTAATTTTTGCATGAGAATAGACCCTGTTCTGAAAATGTGTATGGCTAGGTGGTAACACTTTCCTCTCATCTGTGTTTTTTAGGAGTGGTTTGTATAAACATTCCTTTTTTTGGCTGTATATATAGAGACTGCAACACTTGAATTTGTTTCACATCCTGTTCTCCCAAAGCAGGATAATATAGAGAAGTGCAAGTCATGAGGAGCACTCTGTTTCTAAAGTGGCTACTTTCATGTTGCACAGTGATAAAGTTCTGCTTAAAACAAAGTGGGGCCCTCCAAGTCACTTAGATCTGAGATGATATCTCATATCATCAGTGTTTGTCTCTGCTGCCCAAGATAAAAGTTTGGAAGAACAAATTGAAAAATAAGTGAGCAATTTATTATATGAAGCAATACTTGTCTGTTGCCTTCCTTTGTAATTTGTAATTGTCAGGGTCTTTTTCAAAGTAGCACTGCAGCCTTTTTGCCAGTGTCTAAATTACTTAGACTGACATACTCTGGTTTTCATGTAATACATTTTTAGTATGTGCCTACTACTACATTAATTTGTGTGATCTTCTAGTGGAATTCAAGGATTTTGAAAAGTAGAGATAAAACTATAGTTAAAAAGAATGCATTATAAAAGGCTGGGCTGTTAGAATGGAATTTTTTTTTATTACTGTAAAATGCTGAAGGTTTATAATTTGGAGAAGGAAGTGTGTGTTTATCTCTGACTCCCTGTGGTGTACATTCAGAATTGTGTGGCATATGGGACTTTCAGAAGTCTAAACTGTGTTTCCTTGTAGTCGATGGTAAAGGATCTGCAAGTTTGATGCTCCTGCCTGGAGCTGTCCCACCTTCCTGAGAGCAGAGGGACCTTACCGGGTGGCAGGCTTGCATATCTTCTTGAGAAGTAGATGAAGAGGTTTAGATGAGCTCCTGGCTCCACAGCACAGTGATCCTGGCCATCTTGTTGTATGCTCTTGCTGATGCTTCATGTCTGCTCTTTTTGTACTGGCATTGCTGGTGTCCTCTTTAGCTGACCAGAGAAATTGATGCAGAAATTGAAGACCATGGTCTTTGAAGAGCATTTATTATTTTCAGATTTGTCCCTGGCTGGTTCTGCTCACAGAGTTGCTGCAATAGAATAATCACATTACATTTTTAACTCCCATCTATTTTTTTTTCATTTGAGTTCGGTTGTTCTCCTCAAAAGTTAACCACTGGAAAAGCAAATTACTCATGCCAAAAACTCAGGAACAGAGAGTTCAGAAAATTTCCATACAACAGGAAACTTTTTTGTAGCTTTGTGGAAGAGGGATGTATCTCATGAGGCTTTCAGCATAGCGGCATTCATTCTGGGCATTCATTCTGCCTTAGGTATGTCCTTTGGCAATCCAACCCAAAGGCTGTCCTTGAAGCAGCTGCCTCTTTGTGCATCTCTTCAAGGACAGGATCCAGTGCAGCTCGGTTGCAGGAGGAGAGCTGGGTGAAGCCCTTACTGTAAGCAAGTCTGCTCACATGGGCTCACTGCACAGCAGTCACAGAGTTCAGCTGCTTTTAGGCCTAAGAGGATTAATTTCCCTTTTGCTTTGCCTGTGTAATAGATACTTGTAGGCTCAGCAAACAGGCAGTGCTTTTATCAGTCATGTGCTTTTGTGTTTCTATTGATATTTGGAAGTATGCTTTGCATTTTTGTGGTAAAGACCCTGAAAAATCTTAATGTTGTTGTTTTCCTGTTTTCTTAATCATATATCCTTTTCCTTAAGCTAAACTGACTTTTCAGACTGCTATCAATGTGGTATTTAGATACATGAGTCTAAATACAGCCCCATTTAATTATCTTAAAACTAAAAAAAAAAAAAATAAAAAAAGGCAAAAAAACCCCAAGACAAACCAAACAAACCCAACAAAAATGTTATCCATTCAGACAAGATCAGGTCACTTGTCTTTATGAAATTATCTCGTTCAAGTGCTTTAATTAACTTCTAACTTTCCATTACTGTGCTTCCTCACCATCTAAAAGCTTTCCATTGGAGAACAGCATGGATGCTGTTCTGAAGGCTTGTGAAGTGCTCTGCAGCATTCAATATACAATAAAAGAAAGCACAGAGCAGCAGTGCCCTGCCAGACTGTGGTGGCTCTTCTGGTCAAGTGCAGCTACGTGCGTTCCTGGTATTAAAACCCTGGTTTTAGTTTCTCCTCAGAGGACTCCTCCCGCAGTTAAAAGATGGCCTTCTATTCCTAGATAAAATAGGTATGTTGCCTCTCTGTGGCTTCCCTGTCAATTTGTTTGGGAGTGACAATAGGTGCGCCTGGGAGCTAGCATTTGAGTAGTGAATGTCTTGCTTAAAATGCATAAGATGGGGATGCATACATTCCTCTCTAATTGCAGGAAATTGCAAATCCGGGCAAAATTTGGAATGCAGCTGCTTGTATAATTACATCTTCTGTCAGTTGCTATAGCTCAGCTTTACAACCCTTCTAAAATGTCTTCATAGCTTATGATACAAATAATGCCCCCATTAATATTACTTTGGGATCACCCCTTTTGTTTAGTCGCCACCAATTCCAAAGGCTGAAGATTTTTCCTCTTCCTGAACTAATAACAAGTATTAGAAATTAGTAATTATATGAAGGTGAAATTTTGCTTTAGCTGTTACAATTGCTGATAAGCCAAAAGAAATTATTTGAGTTTCTTACTACTGCAGGCGTTTGGGTTTAGTAAGAAATACCCATGTAGGTACCTCAAACCAGTTTGATCTCCCTGCAGCATCAGGTTTTGGATATGTGCAAACCTCTCCATTTCATGGCCTGATGAAATAGAAGGTAAAGGTCACGGAAAAGTTGTTGGGTTATTGGCAACTAAGTGTTGCTACCTGCTACTGGTCATTAAATGACAGATAAGACATAGATCACAATTCAGAGCTCAGTGAAATGTGTTGACCCCACTTATATCACCATCACAATTGGAAAATGGTTGAAAGGTTGTAAAGGGTTAAAGGAGGGGTAATAAAGGAATTATTTGGTTTGTCTTTTTGAGAGGTGAAAAAAGTGTAATTTAACCAAGGCAAAGTTACAGCTGGATCATGTTCTGCAAGTTCTTAGACCGAAGTGGAGTTTTGAGGGTATTAGACTTTAGATGAAAGATGGTATGAGAAGACCCAGTGGCTGAGGTGGAACTTGCTGTAAACAGGCATATTTTTAACCATAAATATATTTCACTGCTGAGATAGCATAGGGATAGTGTAGTTTCTTGATCTGCTGGAGCCTGTGTTTAAAAAACCAACAGTATACATTTCTAGAAGAGACCTTGTAGCTTACGAAAATGTAGTAGAACATTGCAGAAATTACTGGGTGAGATACTGTAGCCTGTGCTTTGTAGTAGGTTAGACTAATCGAACAGTTTATTATGACTTTAAATACATAAATGCATGAGCATTGGTATTAAATGGGCTATTTCAGAAGAACATCAAGTTTCTGTGTACAATCAAGGATCTCACAAGAAGAAAGAAACCTCATTTAGGTAGGACAGTGTGGGAAGTGTTCAGCTATTAAAATAGAAAATGATGGTTTCCAGCATTTTTAACTGGTTATTCTTCAGTGTGTAAAAATTGCTGCAGAAAATTAAAAACCTTGAAAGCTTACAGCAAAGAAGCTTGATTCAATGAGACAAGTTTTATAGAGCTGCAGTACTAACTCTATGATTTTCTTAGAGGTTTGAAATTACATTTGGGCAAGTTACTATAAGACATGAATTTGAAATAGAGTAAGGCTTTTTTTTATAGTAAAACACCTGCTTACTCAGTGTTGTGTTGTTTCCAGAACAGCTGATTGCAGATATTGCTTTTGCTTTAACTCATGGGTTTTATTTTGTATAAGCAGCAAATGCCTTTAGATTTTTTTCTGAAAGTTGGGGGTCAGATTTTTCTTGGAAATCACTGTTCAGCAGATGTTCGAATTTTATAGGCTCTGCAGGGTCCTGTGTCCCCCACCCGGCCTCATAATTCTTCCCAGAAGTAGGAGTTACCAGATTTGATTTTCCATCACTTATGCATTCACAGCATCACTTGAAATGGTGCCTTTCTCTGCTTCTCTGAGGCTGAATGGGTCACTGTCTATAGCTAAGGAAGGAAAGCATTTGTCATACACTTAAACAATTGTTAAAAAAAAAAAAAGCAAACATTTTTGTTAAAAGAAACTGGCCCCCAGCCAAATTATTATTTGTTTATTGTTAAAGAAGTATAAAGCCCTCACCCTTCTTCTGTGTGAAAAAGGTTTTATTTTTATGCCTTTGGGGACACACAAGCACACAAAGCATTAGGTTATTTTAACTGTTCTGTTCCGTACAGAAAACAGTGACAAACATGGAGAGCAGTGGTGTTGGCTTGTTCAGTTCTTGCTATTTGTAATGTTGTTTGAGACAAAGTCTGCTTGGGCATCTTCTTTCACAGACAGACCATGGTGCACGTTTTTCGGTGCTGTTCTGTGCGCAGCAAGGGGCAGAATGTGTATTGTATAGCCAGGAAATTCTTGTATAGGAGCACAAAGAGGTTGTGGGTGGGACTTGTGGGATCCTTGTAACTATTTTTATTGTATTCCACTTTTATTTAATACTTACAGATATTTCTGCTATGGTTATAGTGGACTCTGCTCTTCTCTTTTTTGTTATTGATACTTTTGCTTATTATTTCCTTTTGCTTTCTTTCCTTTTGTACTTGGTGCTGTTTTTTTCAGTGCTGACAAGGAGGGCTTAAAAGTAGTCTGCAAATCCTTCTCTATCCTGTTTTCTGTATCCCAGATAGACTGTCAGCTGGGTTTGCAGTTCTGCAAGATTTTTCTCACGAGGTGGGAGGGGGTGGTGGTGGAATAAACACTAGATATAAACTGTAAGACAGCAAAAGGTATATAAATAATGATCATTTATAGAGTGTTATTCAGGCTTGTACTGATTAAAGACAAGTGTTTGCAAGGTTCAGCCTGTGGACTGATCTGGATTCCAGTCTGGAAACTGAAAACTCCTAAACCAGCCTTAATTTGTGACGCCTGGTTTCCAGCTCTCAGCTGTCAGGATTTTTGCATGGCATCTGTGCCAGCAGTCTCCGATGCCACTATCTGCGTGCTTATCCCGCTTTCATTTTTACTTACAGATCTTATCTATAATTGATGCTTGTCTGTTGAATGAGAGTCTGCTCAGTATACATGGAGACTGAGAGCTCTGGGCAGCTCCTCTAACCTGGGGAACGCCTCCCAGTGCCTGTCCTTGGGATATTGTGATGTGCTGGGGAGCCATTCGGAGCCAGGCAGGTGAGTGCACCAGCTGGCCTGGCAGGTCTTTTCTATTTCTGCAGTCTGGCCTCTCATTAATCATATACTTCCAAGTGTGTAATATTTCACTTCACCCTTTTCAACTCCCCAGGTACAGGGGGCCATCTTAGACGTGAGAGCTTTAAAATAAAGCTCAGAAATGAGCTTCCTTTAGGAATAATAAATTCTGCAAGTCAAATGCTGTTTGGTGTTTTCAGAGAGGCTAGATGAGTTTATGAAAGGTGTTGGGTGATTATGCCCTGATAGCAAAGGCAGTATGACTTGGTGGCTTGGATATTGCATCCGTTCATATTTCCTAATTTCCTTTCACTCCCCAACACAAAAAGACAAGATCTGAGATTTTTCTGTTTGTTCCTTGTGATTCGGAGCACAAAGGAGCAGGTTGCGCTGTTTTTCCAGCAAAGACAGGCATCATGGTTTGTAGTATCTCTACAGAATGGCACGAATAATTTGTGTTTTGTGCTGTATATGCATATGGGGTCGTCTTGTATTTCTCTTATGAATAGGGAGCGAGAATGAGTGGACAGATAGGACTGGAGGCAGAAAATGGGCCATTTCTAGGCTTGTGCAGTTTGTTTTTCTGAACAATACCGTTATTACAGCCATTTCTGCAAAACTCCTAGAATAATTTGAAGAGATTGCAATTTAAAAATAATGACATGATTCTGGTCTTTTTCATCCACTTCAAAAGGAGCTCCAAAAATTTGTTCGCTGCTCTTTCCTCGAAGCTGGCAACAATGCAGTCACAAAATGGAAATGCTCCTACGCCTCTCCCTGCTCTCTTCCTCGAAATAAGTGTTTGGACCTTTCATTGCTGCTGTGTTTTAAACTTCACCTCTAGCTAGTGGCTTCATTCAAGTATGTAACTGAGAGGCAGAGTGTTCATTTGCTTTCTGAGGCTTTCAGGTTGCCGCGTGAAGTTTTAACAAGCTGAAATGTTGACTTCCAGCATTTGGAAGATTGTCACTTTTGTTAGGTCGTTACTGGAAATTATTTAAATAACGTGATGTGGTTACCTAGATCTCTTAGCATCTCCTTGGCATGCCTTGCATGTTGGTAAAATTCTCTCCAAGTAAGTTCACATCCAGCTTGATTCTTAGCAGAGAAAGAACCATTTTGTGCATAATTTTTACTGCACTTTTCATTAGTGAGCTGTTAAAACTCTGAGATGGATCAGCCTCTTGGGGATGTGTCTGAGCTGTGTGGAATGAGACACAAAGCTCTGGGAAGCTCGTTACCAGCAAGGTGCTGGCAAATGTGAGCGAGCTGAGGAAAGGTCTCCTCTTTGGGGAGAGATCAAATCAGCTAAATGTGTAGGTCATCTAAGCAGTTGATACAAGTAGATCTCCACAAGATGGGCAACTGAAAGACTGGGACTCTCCACGTGACAAATTAGCACATGTCCAGAGGACGTGAATTTGGGTATTACTGTTCTGGCCTCAAAACAGTGGAACATGCAAAGAAACTAGAAGGCAGCTTATTTGAAATATGCGACACATTACCTTTTCCATGACTTGCCCGCTGAACTCATCGCTATAAAATTTATTCAAAGTCGGGAGAGTCTCAGGACTGAAAATAGCTGAGATGGCTGTCTGGATGAAAAGGACAGCCAGTGGTACCTTGGGTTAGAAGAAATTTCAGAGAAGGTAGGGGTGAGGAAGTGCTGGGGAAGTTAATCGTGTGTAGGTGTTTGCAGGCTTGAGGTCTCTCCTCTGCATCAGTGCATAAGTTAATCCACCATGGTGGGGACTGAGCCAGGCTGCCTGCTCAGCCTCTTTTTTGGATGTGCCTCACCTCCCTGCCCCTTTCTGACTCTGGACCGGGCCCACCCTTTTCTGTTTTCACTTGGCCATTTTCCTCAGTCAGACCTCAGCCTGAACATTTTGGGAAGCGCAGCATCAGTCGTGGTGCTGTCCCTGGGGAGATGGGAAATCCTTTCCACACTAGATGGATGTCCCACCTGGCTTAATTCCACCACGTCTGGAATTAGAGGCTTCCTGTCTCTGCCCACCCT
>VZTV01116118.1:2231-21010 GCA_013400875.1 Anhinga rufa
TACATTTGTATGCCCCCAAAGTAAAATTACAACCAGCTGATGGAACTATCTCAGCAGCAACAATGAGAGTCAACTCGGAAAGGCAGCGTTTGTTGCCAAATAACACAGATTGTTTATAATGAATATAAACAATTACACTGCTGACCAGATTCCCAGTACACTTCCATCCGCAGAATATACAAAATACTGCTCTGGCACTAGTCTCCCAAATATTTGCCATATATTGAGCATTTTCAGTGAATGAAATTCACTGGAAATGCAACAGAGGGAAATCCATACCACACTGTTCCCATTCCCCAGCATTTTTTGTTCCACATACTTATTTTTGCCTTTCATATTATAATCCTACATAAGCAAAAGGCCTCTTGATCCACCATGATCTCTCCCTAATTCTTTGATCCCACATTGATTTTTCTTGTCTTGTCATGTAGTAAGTTTAACACTGAACACAGACAAGAAGACAAGGGGACATGTTGTGGAAGCAGGTATCATCACATTGCAGCTTCCTCAGCCATACTGATAAGTCTTGCCGGTTTTCCTCTTACCCCTTTCTCTGTCACATCTCAGTGCAGATCTTGACAACATGACTCGTCTTTCTAGAGCTGAGATCACATGTAAACAGGTGATAGTACAGAAGAAAGGCTTTCCGCTGTAACATCCACCTAAGTGGACTGAGCATGGACACCACCAAGCATTTATCTGAAAGAAAAAACCTAAGAGGCTTCTAGTGCACTGTAAAATTTAAACCATCCTATGGGACAATATTGAGGGATCAAAAGTATCCACAACAGACAAGAGAAGAATCTGGCAAAATAAAACTCCTTTCAAAGGTCTAGTGATAGAAATATATTATGTATGATGTTAACACAGGTAATTTGCAAGAAAGGTCCATAAATCATCATTTCAATGGGTCATGAACTTCAAACTGTGCATTCAGCTCAGCAATTTCATTAGAGCAGAATAACCTTATTTCCATATGAAGAGCAGTCATGGTGCTAATTCTAAAGTAACAAATTGTTCTTTTGTTTCAAAACTTATTAGTACTATCACTGACAGATGTGGGGAAAAACCCAAGAAAAGCTGGCCTTTCCAATGTTGTCCACGGAGGGGAAGTTGAAGAATGATAAAGACGATGGCCCACTCACCACCATTTTCTGTTGGCGTCAAAGGAGTGCGTTTTCCTGGCAGAAGATAAGTTGCATTAGTTATTACTGGAGCCAAAGGCAAACTATGTTTGGAGCACAACTTATATCAACTGCTTACAGGTTTCAGTACTGTAGTTCCTGAATCACACTGAGATGAGAACACCTATCAGTCAGTACTAGTCCACACAATGTCAACTTGCAAAAATAATATTCCTTACCCATAAATGCCTCTGAAAAATTTTTATAAATAATAAACAAGCTGATGTTTCCCAGTTGCTCCCTATATAAAATAATCATAGAATCACACAGAATAGGTGAGGTTGGAAGACACCTCTGGACATCATCTAGTCCAACCCCGCTGCTCAGAGCTGGATCAGCCAGAACAGGCTGCCAAAGGACTGCATCAAACTGGGTTTTGATCATCTCCAAGGATGGAGACTCCACAACCACTCTGGGCAACCTGTTCCAGTGTTTGACCATACAGTAAAAAAAGGTTTTTCCTTATGTTTAAATGGAATTTCTTGTATTTCTCTTTGTGCCCATTGCCTCTTTTCCTTGGGCACTGCTGAGAAGAGGCTGGCTTTGTTTTCTTTACATCCCCACCATCATGTAATTTATACACATCAGTAAGATCCCTCTGAACCTTCTCCAAGCTGAACAAACCCAGCTTCCTCCTTGTCTGGCAGATGCACCGAGACCTTAATCATCTTCTCGCTCCTTCATGGGACGCAGTCCAGCATGTCTATGTCTTCCTTGTACTGGGGACCCCAGCACTGGGTACAGCACTCCAGATGTGGTCTCATCAGTAGAATACATCTGTTAGCTACTGTGTCCTTATACTGTATTCACATATAGTCCCACATACCTTCCTTTTTTTTTTTCCTTAGAAAGCTGCTCTTATCTCCAGAATGTTTTTCTTACAAGAAAGAAGAATTAGCGTAGCACAATTATGCAAAAGATAGCTTTTCTCTGTGATTTCCTCAGATCGCTCCCACCAACTTTATTACGAGTGCTAGGAAGATATCTGATGGGTGAGTTGTGGATTAAAACTGCATGTGTCTTTCTAGAAAGTTGTATTTCTGATGTTGCTCCATCATCTCACTGCTACCCATCTCCTTGCCATTTCCACCTGCCATTCCATTGGGGTCAGGCAGTCAGCAGAGGCCCTGAAGTTCTGACCCTCATCTCAGCTAAACTCACTCTTAACATTGAAGAGGTTTCTCGGTTTTCAGTTTTCTTGAGTGCAGACCCAGTTGTGCACTTACAAAGCTGATGACATTGGCGTTGACTTTATTGAAAACAGGACTGGGCCTGTGATGCTGTGATTAAAGTTTCAGGTGACGATACAAACTCTCTTGAAAACAATGAACTGTCATACAATATTGAGTGCCAACCAATCAGTCAAGTTATTTTCTTGGGTTCCTTGTAAAACACTGTGCAGCCTTGGGTATAGCAAGTATGGAAACTAATGATAAAGTATGATACATTTGAGTCTGCCCTTGGAAATCTGCAGCTACTGCAGCTGTGGGTGCCTTACACTAACTACATCCTGTTTATAAACAGCCAGCACAAAAATGTCATTTTTCTGATTTGAAGCCATTTGCTGTAGCCAAATATGTATTTCACTCTAACAGAAGTGTCTTAGCCAGTTAGAATTCATTTCTCTCCCCCTGCAAACAAACAGTAATCAGGTCACCCATTGGTGGCAGTTGCTCAGTTTGTATATGCAACTCCGTCTCCCTCCTGTTATGAATATGCAGATCTCTCCACTCTCAGTAGTTTCTGAAGTGCCTCTGCTCACCCTGTTTGCTGTAGCTGGCATTTTTGAGCTGTTTGGGTGGCAATACCACAGCTTATCACCCTCTGCTGTAGACAAAGATAACTTTAAAATATATATAAAAGAAAAAAAACAAACATACCATGCCACAAATCAAATAAAGCTGACTGTTGAATTTTGTGTCTTAGCAATGGATTTTCAATGCTAAGACAGAGAGGTAAGAAAACACCTCTTGCAGGTGGGTGGCTCTTATCTGTAAGGACTGAATCAGGCCGTAACTTTGTCCCATGCCAATAAGCCTGGTGGATTGTGTTTACAGGGCACATTCTAGTAAGGCACATTCTCAGAAACCAAGTTTGTTTAATGTATATGCACATGCTCTTGCTCTCAGTGTAATAGTCTGTCTGCCTTCACAGCACTGGCTGCTGCTAGGCTTTCTATGTTGTTCTAGTTTACATTTTAATGAAAGATAGTTTAGCAGACTTCATTAAGTTCCAAAGCTTACATTCCAAAAAATATATTTGTGTTATTAAGAAAAACCTGAATCAACAACTCCTTGTAGGCTTATATACAGGCTGCATGAGCAGGTTTGTGAAGGGTGTGTTCATGCTGAGTTTGCAGAGATTTACATCTGAGTGTAACCTCTCTCCTCTAGTAGTCCCAGAGAAGTGGTTGTGAACCCACAGTATCAGTTAATAAACCATTACTGTGGTTTAAGACATCACTGCTTTACTTCCCCAGTTACCAGTCCAGCATCAGAAATTTCCCCATGTTTATTCAGCAGAATGGTCTCCAAGACTTCTCCCTGTTTTTCCTCTAGACTGTTATGGAGTTAAAGCTACCTTAGGTTTAAATAGTTTAAGCAGGTGGTTAAGCCGGCTGCCTGGTTTTGGCCAGAGAGCACAGGAAAGAGGCACATGATCTATTCTGCCAGCAGAGTTACGGGGCAGCAATGGTTGGCAGAGGGGCGATAAAAAGCAGCTGGGCCTGGTAATGAGCATCAGCACGCAGGAGGGGATGCATGTGCTCAGCCTGAGCACCTGGTCCTGCACCAGCACTGGTGCTGGCAGGCTCCTCTGCCCAAGCAGAACCCCAGCAGCTGCCTGGGACAGGTTTGGAAGTCCTCTGGCTTATCTCATCACAGGACTGGAAACTCTGGTCTCAATCAGAAAAACTGTTCAGATCATTAATAATCCAGTCTATGTCAGTGGGCCTTAAATGCATGTTTGAGGCTTAGCCATCTGTAGATGGAAGGGAACATGTCCAGAGAATTTAACTAAGCCACAGAACTTTGCACTGAAGAAGCTATCGAATGCTTGCATGGTCTGCTCCATCCACTCCTTGGCAGGATGCAGTGTCTGACAAGCAGGTGGTAACAAACAGCTTGAGGAAATTGCTGCATCTGCTTTGTTAAGTAAGCATGTGTCTGAGCCCTGAATCCATCTTTCAATCAAGCCTTTAATAGGAAAATGTAATCCTGAAAATGATATTTCTGAATGGGACCCAGTAAGGAATAGATGGAAACGTAGGCACGGTTTAGAGTGAAATCAAAACAAAAAATCAGTCAAAGTGCTGTAGAAAAGTCACACAGTGCTGAAAGCAATCATAATTGCTCCAGTCAATTATCAAACTGTAAACTGAAGTGTGAAACAGGCCAGTCTCCTGTCTAGTTTCACTTGCAAGGATGAGTCTAGCTTGAACAAAGAAAATCAACAATAAACCAAAGAAAAATCACGGGGAGACATGGATCCAGTGTTTACATTGCCATCCCTTTCGCTGGGCTATGACAAGAGGGAGATTAGAAAAAACCAAATTGTAAACTACAATCTTATCTTGCTATTCCTCTTTCAGGATTGATGAGTAATAAAAGCAATTAGCCAGAAATGTTTTTAAAACTTGTCAAATACATTATTTGACAAATATATTAATAAATCATGTATCTAGTCACAAACTGTGTGAGCTCTGAAAACTACCTCATCATTTTAAAAGAACTTGAAAATCTCATTTCATCCATTGATGAATCACCTGCCCGCATTAGCAATAAACTGGCACAAGCAAGACAGAGACATTTTTATCCTTCACATCATATGAAGTGCATTTCAGGACACTAACACTTTCCTGAATTTGAGGCGAAGGCAGCACATGTGTGTGCGCGTGTGTGTGTGTGTTTTGAGACAGTGGATGCACACACATAGGTTTGGGGCAGCTCTCTACATCTGTGTGAGCTCCCACTCTGGTTTCCCTGCAATGATTTTCCTCTGCATAGGGAGCTGTAGAGGCCAATAGGCACAGGGAAAGTCAAATCTCTCCTTTCAAGTGATCCCCAGCCAACCTGCGGTTTCTGAATTGGGAAAAGACCCACATAGTCCTTTAAGCACCCAGAAAAAGAAATTGTTATAGGTCAAACTTTACATTCTTATAAACAGCAACTTTAATCTTAAGCAGGCAGGTAGCTCCATGCAGATGGCTCATGCAAAGAACCTGTGTCACCTCCAGTAATCCAAATGCATCTCCTTTAGAAGCCCCTTTCTCTGGCCACCCAGATGGCTTTCATTCAGGTTGGGAAGCTCACTGCCCTCTCATTCACCTCCCTCCCTCTTGCAGTAGGCCTTGACAACAGCTGAATTTTATAAAAGTGGAAAGAACTTTTAAATCCATATTTATTTAACTGTTTGTGTAATTGTAAGAGTGCTTGTCCTGCACAGTTAACTGACAGTGGCTTTCAGACCTGGTGGATGCTTCATCTGGCAACTGTTTTTTGCCTCGTATACTGCTCATGACCATGCATTGTCACTTAATTAGGCTGAAATTAAATAAACGGATCCAATCCAATTCTCCAAGGTTATGGACTCATATCTGTGTGCTGGACTGTAGTAACTGGTTGCTTTGCACTGCCAGGGCATGTAAATTGTGTGCTTGGTTTGGTGCCTACACAGCATGTACTGAACTACTGCACGCTCCTTAGGGAGTCCCTAAGTTGTGGCCAAACCCAGCTTCACCAGGTACTTCTCCAAAACAAAAGTTACATTTTCAGTTCCTTGCAGTCTAAAATACAGTCACTTATGATAGACCTCTGAATCGTGGTCAGTTCATGGTGCTTCTATTATCCATTATCAGTGAACTGATTATACTTTTGTGCTTTATTTTGCCATATACTCAGTGACATTTGCAGATGAGCCAGCTGAAAGTATGATGTTTTGGTGAGGGAGAAACAGTTCACAGATATACACTGGTTTTCACAAAAATTTCAGCTGGAAAAGATCTAGATCTAGGAAGAAGAGAAATAGAGGAATAAAAAAGAGAAATAAGTCCTTTATTCAAAATTAAATAGCTGAAAGCATTCCTTTTGGAGCAGAGCTGAGTGGGAATCCACTACTAAGCCTCAGAAGTTGCTGCAAAATGAAAGTATTGCCTGCTGGATCACTTTCTCCATTTCACAAACTGAGAATGTCAGCTCTTAGCTGAAAAAGGAACCCAAGTCTTCCCATCTTGAAGTCGAGGTACATACTCTCTTGCTTTCTCCTGAGCATTGTTCCAGCTCATCTCTATTAATTCACAAGAAGTCATACCATATATTAATAGACAACTTGGCCTTGGAATTTATTTTGCAAGAGATTTTGTTATTGCCTCATAAACATAGAGCTCCCTTAAATTGTCATCAAAAGGCATCACCATAACATTACTGAAGCAGTAGAAGAAAAAACCTACAGCGCTGCTACACAAAGTTCTGCTTCAAGTATTATACTGCTCTTCTGTGAAATGCACTGTACTTGCAGGGATCTAACAGCTTTGCTCTATTCTTTCACTGATATGGGTAGTCCAAAAGAAGCAATCACACTTTCAGCAAAAGATGATTTAATTTCCATGGGACTGTGGACTCCAGTCTAGTAGGACCATCTTAACTGTTCTTATATGCAGCCAGCACTAACTGCTGTTCTTCACTACTTTGCACCTTAGACGGACATTTATTTCTGAGTAAAGTAGCTGTAATTTATATCTGAGTAAAGCAGGTCTCTTGATTTGGAAGCACTTTCCATGGGTGTAAATGACAAGCCCAAGGCAACATGAAATCCAGCCCCGGAGATACAGTTAGTATATACAGTTACATTTCAGGGAGGAGGGGAAATGAGGCTTTGATTATTGTGATCTGTACTGGGTAGATGCCTTTAAAGGCTGTGTGACACTTCGCAGGAGAGGAAAATTTTGGTTTTGCTGAGCCACGGTGCCTCATTTCCCACACCTGGTGCGCAACATGCAATGCAAGTAGGGAGCCGTGCGCACGCCGCAGGTGGAAACATTTCCACAAGGCTTCCTACATCTCACTTTGTGAAAGGTTTTGGGAACCTCCCAGACGTGCAGACACAGATGATGCTATGATATGAGCACTGCAATTCTCGGTAAATAAACTGTTGGAAAATGGCAGTACCAAATTAAATGGCAATAAAGCTTTTGTTGTTTCAGTTTTATGCAGGTTTTAAGACAGAATATGTGATGAACTGCATGGTGTGTGCTTGCACCAAAATAAAGAGGGTAGCATGGCCTATAAATAAATTCAGCATTAGACCGGTATCTTTTTCAAATTATGACTCACTAACAGAGTTTTACAGAAATTTGATTACAATTTTACTGCATGGAGGACTCTTTTGCATCTGTTTCACAGATATCCACCTTTTAAATTTTATTTAATTTGTATTGATTTTTCCTGCACTTTCATAAGCAGGCATCACACATCTGAGCACACACAAAAATGATTACTTAAGTGATGATTTAAAAATAATGGATGTACATTAGCACATGAATGATTAATTCCTTTTTGTGAGCACAAGCATCCAGGCTATGGCTGAGTAAAATATTGATGGTACAAAGGAAATGAGCTGTTTCTTAATTTAGTTTTGTTCTGGTAATGTGTAACTAATGTTGTTTCCTTCTAGCAGTATGCATTTAGTGACCCTTTTAAATTTTAATACCTAGTGATAGCTAAACTAATAGCTTCATGGGACATATAAGGGGATTTTGAAAAGATGCAGATACAGTTTACATGCATTAATTTGAAACTCTCTGTAACACATTTAATACAAATAGGTACTACAGAAGAACCTAGAAAGTCTCCACACACAGGCTAGCATTTCACTTGAAAGCTGAGGCTTTTTGTACACAACACACATTGAAAGGTGAAGATTTCAGTGTCATATTAGTCTCATGAGGCCATGGCATATGAATCCCAGTTCATCGTGGCCTGATGCTCTTGTGACGCACCTGAGAGTGTAGGGATTTGTGAGACTACATGCGAGTACAAAATGAGAGCAGGACTGCTCTTATCACTTGGCCATATGTTTACACTAAATGTAGGGGCACCTGACCAGTGAGATTAAGCCTGTGCTGGACTCCTACAGCCCAAGTTAGAGATACCTACATTGTGGTTTATCACTGTTCCCACAGCTGTTGAGGTGTTTCTGGAAGTTTTTGTCATGACTACAGCATCCTGAAGTGTTTTCCCACATATTTGCTGGGAAATGCCACAGTGGGGAGAAAGGCACTGAAAGGCAAGCACTACTCACATGGTCCTGCCCACACCTTCATTGAAGAGCATGACAGGCCAGGCTCACCTGTGCAAAACTTAAACCTGGTGCCTGGTCGAGCAGGGCAGTATGGGCTCAAGATCAAATAGAAACATTTTACATACTCTGTAGATGTGGCTGGGCAGCAACCCGTGTAAGGACACAGGTTATGGTAGAGCACAGCTACAGGCTTTGACGGTCTCAAATGGGAATACAACCTTGTTACTCAAGGTTGATATACAGACTGAATCACTGGCACTGCCTTCCCACTGCCCATCTGTTAGAATGGCACTTTGCCCACCGACATGGTGACATGCCAGGTTTCATTTGAAGTAGGTGCCTTCTAACAATGGGTTTAGAAAGCAGCCTGTTGAAGACAGCAACTGACACTTCTTTCTTCAATAGGCTATTTTTGGAGTAGGAACACTTGCTGGCAGCAAGTGCAAAGGGCCTAAATCGGCTTCTGTTAGTCAGCTGCAAAAAAAATCTCATTTGCTACAGTAACAGAAGGTTTGGGCTAAAAAGTAAAGTGATTGCTTCCATTTACACTTGCTGGCCTCACATTGGTATGTTGATTGTGGCTACTTAATCCCACTTTACCAAACTGCATGGCAATTTGCAGGTGAGAAAGGAAAAGGAGGAAGAGGAACAGTGTACCCTCTTGAGACAAGAAAGGGTGCTTTTTTTTTTTTTAATTTTAAACCATGATCCTTTGATATTTTCCACTGCTGAAATGGATGTTATACGGTAATCCTGCCAGGACATTTTATATGTGAGGAAGAGTTTGAGGGTTGGTTCCCCAGGATGACATTTGAAAAATATAGTTCGCATTTTTTTCCTTTGGCAACTGAGAGAAAAGATGGATCTTCATGCAGTCCCAACAAAAATCAACAGGCTTTCTGTCATCAGGTATTTTTGAAAGAGTTTTGAAGATTCTAGGGAAAACACAGACTTTGGCTCTGTCAGAAGTCCATGAAGGGGTGCGTATCAGAGAGAAAGTTAATGCATGCAGTTCTCTCTGGATACAGTTCTGGATACAGGATGCCTGAAACATGGGCAGGGTCTAAAACCACATGGCTTTAAGAGCAGCCCAGATGGCCAGCAACCCCAGGAACACATGCACATGTATTATCCTGATCCTTCTGGGAAGTATTTTGAATCTAAATTGTCAGCCTGATATCAGTGCCATGACATTACTGATGGGCAGAAGTGATGTAAGATTCACCTTGCAGAGCTACTTGCTTGGGTCTGTAGTAAAGAGCAATATGGCCTAACATCCCTCTTCTGACACGTCCAAAGCTCACCTGAGCTTGAGTCCTGGTGATGTCACGTGATGGGAGTCTGAGCTTGACCACCACTCTGACCTGCTCTCAAAATCACCTGTCACCTGGCAGAGCATTGGACAGTCTGCTTTCTCCCCGTTCTGCCTCTACTCTCTTCCTCTGACACCACTCCCTTCTTCATCGCTCTGCCAGGACGAAGCAGTGTCCTACCTGGCAGTGCACTCCGAGCCTGGGGCAGTGCAGGGGGACTTGCCAGGTGGCAGAGTGCCAGCTAAGCCTCTGCTTCATGCAGCTGGGTCCCCCATACCAATTATGGAGAGTGTTTCTGTATGGTCTGGCTACACAAGGAGGTGGAGACCTTTCCATCCCTCTCTGGTCTAGTGTTGAGCTCTTGGCCTGATGAGCATATATGGCTAATGATGACAGGGAGAGAAAGGACCAACTAGGCATTCTCCGCCAGCATGCCAAGTACATCTGCACAAAATAAACAATCATTGAGAGTCTTCTGAACACAGGAAGTTATTCAGGCAGCATCTGAAGTACTCAGATAAAATATCCACCTCTGAAACAGCTTTTGATAGGAAAGCTGAGAATAACCTGTAGTTATCTTTGGCTACTGGGCAGTAGGGACTTTATTATAAAATGATTAATTTGCTATAACATGGCTGCTAAAATCCTGGCACCTTGTTATGCAGCTAATTAAAAAAAAAAGTCAAATCTATAAAAGGAGCTGGAAAACTTTGGCTGGAGCCACAAATACTGTTTCTTCCATTGCTTCCCAGACAGAGAACCACTTTTCCTGCGCTCCTCTTATCCACAAAGACACAGAAAAGAGATCTGTAGCTAACAGCCACAGCAGCCACGACTGCATCACTCCAAGCAGCAGAGGGAACAGAGCGCCTGCAGCAGTCTCTGTGCTTTGCCAAGAATGGAGATGTCATGGTTTCCTTTTTTTTTGAACCACGTCAGATAACAGTGTTGGCATTTCTACCTGAGCCTGGTTTGCCAAGTCAAGCACCATCCAGAGGATTTAGTAATAACTTGATGATCACTGGTTGCTTCTTTGTTGTATATTTTTGCTATGTTAATTCTTCCAGTATGTGCTGCAAATAGGAGATTTTGTGGCATAGAATAGGTGCCACTGCTGATTTATATTGCCTTGGATCCAAAGTGCTTTCTACACTTTTGACCCCGCACATACCCCTCTTCTAGACCAAGCCTCCTCCCTGACAGCTCCTTTGCATGACTGTTTCCTGCATGACTTGTCACAGACAATGGTATTTCCCCAGACTCTGTGGAGCTTTGCAACACTCAAGATTAGTGGGCTGACATGCACAGTCATACAAGCAGCTGGCAGACTGTAATCAGTGAAACAATGTAGGGATGAAATGGGCCACCTATCTCATTGCCACCTACTGTCACCTCAGAGGTGAAAATATGTCATCTTGCACCCACCAAAGAAAAGTAGTGATATGTCCCAGGATCAGTAAAATGAGAGTGGCTCTTGGACATGGCGTACTGTTTCCAATGTTCATGGGGAGGCGGGGGAAGAGTAGCAGTAGCTCCAAAGGATCAAAGCCACCTGCACTCGCTTTCGCCTCTTAGTTTTGATAATGTGTTATATAGAGAATAATAATTGTTTGTACTCACTCACTGTCTGTAAGTGGAAAATTTTTTTCTGCACTAACATGCAAAGCACAGAACAGAGAAAACCAAACCTTTCATGGATGGCTCTGTTATGGCTGCTCAGTAGAAAGGATTTTGCAGCCCACAGCTAGCACACAAGAAAGAACACTGAGGTAAGCCAGAGCTAGAAGTAATTTTTTTTAAACAAACTGTAATATTAGATAAGGCCATAAGTGTTGAAAAAATAATTAAAAGTATCCACCTATGCCTCAAAAACAAAATATCCTAGGCTAAAGTCAGATACTGAGATGTCAAGGGGCATACACTAAACAGAAACTCAAGTTAACATGCCAAAGGCAGCAACTCCTGTCATTACTGATTGTGTGTGGGATATGAACTTTCTATATGTGTCCCTGAGGTAAAAGTAAACAGTTTGATCATCTATCTTCAAACCCAGCATGAGAGCCTACCCTCTTGCTGGATAGTAATGCACTAGAGAAATGTGGTAAGGCTTTATTTCAGAGTTCAAGCAGATACAAATTTACAAGCAGTTTGTTTACCTTTCTATTCTGGTATTAACTATTTTCTGAGCGCCCTCCCTACACCAGCCATGAATAATGTCTGTCTGATCCTTTACAACTGTTTTACTGTCACCCAAATGAGGCAGGTTTTTGGCTCCTGAGTCAGTGTTAGGCTGGACAGCTGCTTAGTTGTGACAACCCAAGGAGCTACCTCAGGCTTGCTGAGACTCGGTCTGTACTAAATTACATTCTTAGAGTTTTATGTAAGGTCTTAATCCATGGAGTTATATTTGGTGGGACAGTGAAGGAGCAAGGTTTATGTGTGTCTGTGGATGTGTCTGTGTAAGTCCATACATGCAGGCATGCCTAATTGCTTGCTTTCTGTAATACTAAACCTCCACGACTATAAAATGTCATCAGCTGGTACCTGTGGACTTACCTTTGTGTGGGATGTGATTGTTGGTATATGAAGCCAAGCTGATTCGTGTTGGATTTTATGGACTCTGGAATGAGTAATGCGATACTAATCTATAGATAAACTAATCTGCTGGTATTTATAACCAGGGAGCAATTGCCTTAACTGCAAGTTTGGAGATGTGACAGTTACAGTAGATAGTAGCTTTACTGTAGCTCTGAGCTGTTTGGGAACCTGTATGATTGGCTAACTTTCTAAGGGTGTATTTGATTTACCTTAAAGAAAACATCAGTCTTGTCTGTGGTCATTCTTACTGATAGGGAGTCATTTTTCTTCTGGGCCATGACATAAAACACTTAAAGTCTGAGCCCAGTCAAGTAAATAAAAAGATAAAATTATCATCTGTTCCCATCCTACATTATCTTGTAATTTACACATAAATAACAGTGAAATCATAGAATGTTTTCAGGCCTGTTCCTGTTCTGAAGGTCACTGGGTCTCCATAGGACAAGGGGGACTCACCACAGTGAATCAATTACAGGATTAGGTAATCCCCTAAAATGGGACTGAAAAGTGATTTTGTGTAACACAAGTTGCTATATATAGTATAAATAGACAACGTTAAGTGTCTTGTCATCTTGTGATTATATGCCATGCACATAGATTTGTTACTAATGCGTCTTTTTGTCTGTCTATGCCTGAAAAAGGCAGCACATTTTACTACTAGTGAGGAAAAGTGTAGGTAAATACTGTGGATGGTGAATCTGCACTGAGTAGCAGTATGACAAATGAAATTTTGGAAATTAAAATTGTAGGCTGTGAGGAAGATCACCTATTAATCTTGGAAGTATGCCATTAAATCTAATTACAGTGTTTTGTTATTACCTTCGATGTTTGAAATGAATTCCCCATCAAATGATAGGTGATGTAATACACCTAACTGAAAAGCTAATCATTGTTCAGAAAATGGAATTTTCTTGCTTTCAGTGACTCCTGTAGACATTTAAAGTGCTGAGGGGAGTCAGCAACACCTACCACTCTATACCTGGCCCCAGAGGGCACCATGGCAATGCCTTCAGCTTGGCTTTTCTGTTCCCAGCTCTCTGCCTGTCCCTCTCTGGGTTTGTTTTTTGGGTTTTTTTTACAATATTATTCTTTTGCAAGGACCAGGAATTAATCACATTTTACTATTGCAGTGATCTTTGCAGGAAAGTGCCATGACCGGAATTGTTGGCCTGAAAGAGTTGGTGTTTCAAAGTTAAATCCGATGGAGAGCTTGCAGGCAGGAAAGACGAGTTCTGCAAGACTGTGCCCAGTTATGTTTATTGCTCAAATCCCTTTTATTAGCTTTGACATACAGTCATCCAGATTTCACTCCAAGCACATTTCAAGTAGTAAAATACAGAGGACAACATATTACAAACATCGTGTCTATGTCTTTTCCGTCTTTGCTGACGCGGGGTTCTCTCTGCCAGCCCCGCAGCCTCAGCAGAGGATGAATTTCTGGCCTTCCACTGCCCCAGGTTCATCTGCGCAGGATCCCACGTGATCCCCGCTGGCTGACCCACACAGTAAACTGCCAAAGCATAAAAAAAATTATTTGTTTTCCAATTATTTTCATTAATTACTGGCACATATCCTTTACCTCCCCAGAGGTAGATGGGGGAATTGGAGAGCCAGTGTATTGAATTTCGGTCAGACTTTTCCCTAAGTAAGAACTGAGAGCAGCTATTAGATTTATCACTTAAATATTCAATATAGAGATAGTGTTCTGTATGCTTCTCAAGGTAAACTGATGTCAGATGATTGTGAGTAGGCATGGAAAAGCAGTGCGGACCCATTTCTTACACCAGCTGGAAAGATAAATGACAAGAGTGGAAGCATATGCACATGCTGATCCTATACAGAGCCAGGATAAAGTTGCCAAGTTCGGATGCACAGCCCATCAGTGTTAGCAGAAAATTATCACTACGCCTTCAAGTGACAGGCATACAACTTGAGACTTCTACACATCCCTCTAAATGAGGAGGCAGATTAGAAAGATATAAAAAAGAGAGAACAATGATGTTAAATTGAAGTTTTGACAGTCAGAAATACTTTAAAAACAACTCTCAACACAGTACCCAAGAAGATGCTAAAAGAAAGTGTTGAAACTATATTTTACAAAATGCTAATCGCTTAAAAGCACCTCCTGTAATTTTCTGACAGCTGACAAGGGTGAAAAGGGGGGGTTCGTGTTATTTGGAAGATGTGAGAAAATTATTTTCTTTCCTTTAAGTATTATAAAGAACTACAATTATGCACTACCTGAATTGGATACTATTTACAGGGATAAAATTATGATGGTTTTTCTTAAACTTCCCACTCTT
The DNA here is from genome assembly GCA_013400875.1 of Anhinga rufa. Taxonomy (NCBI): domain Eukaryota; kingdom Metazoa; phylum Chordata; class Aves; order Suliformes; family Anhingidae; genus Anhinga; species Anhinga rufa. The sequence continues at coordinate 16,926 of VZTV01116118.1, forward strand.
TATACAGTACTTGACTTACAACCAATTATTTCCCTGTATCAACACAGGACAGGCTTGTTATATTAAAAATTTGCTATTTTTAGCCTATTGGTGTATAAATCATGAGCAACAACGTTCTGAAATGTCTCACTTCTGACTTGCATTGATACTGCTAAAGCGGACTCAGAGAAGGAAAATGGTTGGCTCAGTTTTATTGCTTTGCCAGCCAAACACTGGGATTTTCACCTATGTTTCCCCAGGCAACAAGGTTGAGGGTGATTGAACAGGGATAGGATCTAAATGCACTCCAGGCAGATTAAAGACCCATCTTCTTGGGATCTAAACCGCAGGGTATGGGGGTGAATAAGCGGCTACAAATAGGGCAATAACTACAGTAAGGATTCATGGAGACTGGATGCTAAAGCCAGGAACTGTAGGCATCCATCTAACAGAGGTGAGCATTAGAAAACACATAATTCTGCATAGTGCAGGCTAACAGTAGAATACGGTAATGAGCTATCAGTTTCAGTTTATGTGGCTTTAATCCTGTTCTGGTGATGAGCTGTGAAGCACCGTAGCTTGAGCTTTCTATTTTCTACATTTATGTTCTTAAAAATCCAAAGGAGAGAATTCTTCACCAATCAATAGGGATGAAAAGCCTGTTTTTCTTGGAAATTGTTCTACATTTATTCGCATACATACACGCCTGCCCTGCCCTGTGCGATGGCTCCCCAGATATTGAGAAGGCATGAAGGCACATAAAATCAGAGCTGTATGAAAATAACTTTTCTAGGTTGTTAATAGAAACAAATATTATTAGGCAGACTAATATTTACCCCTGCTATGGGATCATTACTCATTGAATAGCACCTTAAATTGTCCAACTAACTTTATGCACTCCTAATAAATAAATTCTATTTTCTTTTATTATCAGACTTAATTACAGTCAAGGTAAGTCATAACATCCACACTTTGCAACTTAGATTTAAGGACAATGAATATAAAAACTGTGCATGTCTACTTCATCGGAAATCATATATCTGATCCATACTAAATTACCTACCAATTCCTCTATACAATGCCATGCAGTAGGCAGACATCTGTATGCACTGGTGCAATGTGGTGCTTTTTGGAGGAAAAGCAGAGAAGGGAGGAGGAAAATATTTAGCTAAAATATAATGACTCTTAGGATATAACGTCATCACATCCTGGCACTACTGTGATTTGACCATCCTTCTGTAACTGACGTTTGCTGGTTTTATCGGAAATGACACAGCTTAAATGAACATGTCCTCAAAATATAAGTTTCACATTTCATTCAGAAGCCATCGTGTCTGTGCGTTAGCATGCTGAGTCACTGATTCAGCCCTGGCTCAGGCAGAGGAAACCATCAATACCATTTTCTCAGCACTTGGTATTTCCTGGGGATGCGCTGTTTGAGCAAACTTTCCTGGGCGACCATGCTCTGAAGGTGGTTTCCCAAACGTGCAAACTGCCCCGCACTGTGTGCACCTGCACTTTCTTACCAAATCACCATGTGGCTGAAGTAGTGATTTTAATGACCGCTTCTGCTTGCTGAAATCAATTCAGCCTTGGTTATAAACCCAGTGGAGGCATTCGAGCAGAATGAAATGTCTGGTTTAAACACATATTAGTTTAGTATTATCCGTATTTTAGTGAAGCAAAAACTCAATTTGTTGTTCTAACAGATGGTGGTTCTTTTATCTGTATGTAAATTGTGAATATTTTCCTTACATTTTCAAATCCATGAACAAGTGTTGCTTAAGTCTGTAAAACACTTAGAGGGTGAGAAGTCCTTTAGACAATAGGAATAACCCATAAGCTATACCTATGAGATAGGGTGAGTAAGTGCTCTCATTACCATCTCCTACACAGGGACAGTCTCATGGAGCCAAAGCTGGTCCTCGGGCATTCCTGGCTCTTGGGCTGACAGTCCATTTTATCCTGCCTCTGTACTTTCAGATTCTGCTGATGTGTTTCTTTTACAAATCAATCATTCTAGGGGTAATTAACATTTAAAAGCCAGGTTTCCTTTAATTCCATTAGTATATTTGTGACAAGAAATGTGTTGGCTGAATCCAAAGGTTAAGAGTTACAATGAAGAACAAGTTTTAGGATAAATGAAAGTTAAGGCCTAAAGTAGCCTGACAATACCCCATTAATCTGCACACTATTGACACAATAGTGGTCTGTGGTGTCAATGAGGATTTAAGAAGCTTTGCGGCCCATGTTACTGATAGTTTATCATATCAATAGGAGCCTGCATATATTTGTGTTTAAAAACCTGTGGCAGTGTAATTCCCTGACTCCACACATATTGTAAGTGCACATACTTTAAATCCTTACAGAAAGTCGTTTCTAGCCATGCAGCAAATTTTGAGACTATAATAAACTGCCATATTTAAATGTAGACACAAGATATTAGTCGTGGCTATACCAAAAATCCTCTAAAATGCTGTACTTCAAACTGAAACCCTTTGCCCTACAGGAATGCGATCCGATTCTCAACATTGTATCAGCTGCCTAATTTCAATTAGATTTAAACCATACTAATCTCTCATCCTGGTATATGGAAGCCTTGAGTCAGCTTCTGGCTGGGATGTATAGTGGGGAAGAAAGGTCCCTTCCCACAAGCAGCCCCTCTCAGAGCAGAGGGGAGTGCGCAGCCACAGCCCAAGCAGATGCCACAGGCTGTGCCGTGCTTCCCGCGCGCCCGCTGTAGGGATAGCCGAGCAGCATTGCGGAGTGATTTCTACATGCCAGTCACAAAGAGGATGTATCGAATGAAAATATGGGTGGCTCTTCTAGGACTGCAGGTTTTTTGGGGGCTGGCACCACTATCAGGCATTTAAAAATCCAAGGAGCAAATCCCACATTTGTAATGCCCTGGTGTGGGTCGCTTGCACCTAGGCACCCGCACCCTCTCTAAATCCACCCAACACGGGTCTGCTGCGGGTGTTTGACTTCCAGCGAAAAGGCCGCAGAGCTGTTCTGTAAACCCAATCCTTCTCTTTGAGGTCCTCAGGCTGCAATTTGATTCCTAACCAAGTGACTAGTCTCTATCGCAGCATTTCCACGCACTGTGCAAATTTTGATGGTTTGCAGAGTAGGGCTGACAAAGAGAAAATAATGTCCTTACACCTTAAACCAGGCAGCAGCTCCTGGGGTGCAACATAGCCGTGCTGTGTTTGCTGTGAGGAAGCCCATAATGATGTCGCCTTTAGCCTGTCACCACTAGGAAACATCAGAGGGAGACAGCCAAGGACTGCGTTGCCAAAAACGTCCTATTCCCATGGCTGAGAGATTTCGTTGGCACCATCTCTAAAGAGAATTTACTATGGGCCAAATCCTGGCGCCCTTGCTTAGATGAATCAGTTCTCAAGAGGCAACGCTCCCGCTGTGAGTGGTGCGTGCGTGAAAACCTGCAGGATCAGCCCAAAATGTCCCTTGGGAGCATCAAGCGCTTGCCTTCCAGAGGGGCAGGAGCGCAGTGGGGAGCCACCTGCCCGAGGACTTGCTGTGGAGGCAGGGCCCGGCTGAGGGGCAGGGATTTGGGAAGTGCATGTGAATGACGGGGATGTTTCCCCAGCAAAAAACTCGAAATTACTCAGAATTTTTCTAATTTCCCATAAAACAAGCGCAAACGATAGTTTGGCAAGTAATCCTTTTTTTTTTTTTTCTTGCAGGGACATCCAAAATATTTTGTGGCACTTTAAGCCTTAATTAATTTATCTTTCATGTGAAGAAAAATGAATTAGTGACAGCTATTTCCTGGATTTCATTTCTGGGATTAAACTGTTTGTTTCTGGAATATCTGAGGGGATTTTGGACAGGCACTTAAAAAGATGTCATTTCAAGGACATTCCCCCCGCCGCCCCCCCACGCGAAGTCCTCCTCTGCAAAACTGAGTCTCATTAGCCTGCAGGATCGCATTGCTCGCAATGACTTTTTCTTTTCGAAGTAGAAATGAAAATGTCTGTGTCGAGAGGCGAAGGCAGCGCCGGCGACGGGCACGCCGCCCGCCCGACGGCTCTCCCTCCCGCTGGCTGCGCCCGGCCCCGCACCGCCGCGGCTGCGGGGGCGGG
>VZTV01116118.1:21702-34305 GCA_013400875.1 Anhinga rufa
TTTGGCGGGGTTTGGGGGGGGGAGTTTCAGCACTGCAGAAACCGATACAGCAGCTTTCAGGGAGTAATTAGAAAGGGTCCAAAGCCTTCTTTATTATTTATAAGTGCTGGATGGAAATGAAAGGTCACACAGATATTTCCAGGTGGATATTATGCTTGTGTTTTAAAGGGTTGTGGGGTTGTGCTGGGTTTTTTATGATTGTCATTGTGTTTATCTTCTGAGCTGGAAAATGCTTTAGGTGTGCTTTAGGTTGGTGTATGGAAAATATCGTAGTTCGGGTGGATATCCCACTTGTTAGCATGAATATGGCTAGTGTTAAATTAGTGGGTTTCTGCCAATCTTTTGAGTTGTTTCTTACTTCTGGTCAAGATTATGCCTGTATCACAGGCGTCAGCCTGTGAGTAATTTGAGCAAAATTCGGCCCTCGGTGTGTAAAGTCATTTGTATTTGTATGTGTGTGTGGCTTAGAATACATTTACTTCTGAGCATAGCAGCAGCAGCAATGATGGTTCATAATGCTCACATATGTGGCACTTGCTGTACAGATGGTATTGTAGCTTATCCATGTACACAGACACACATGCTTCACACATAATGTGCAGGAATTACAGCAAACTTCCTCTAAAATACTGTTCAGTGATCTGTAAATGTGTGGCATTTTTTCCCTCGTTATTTCCTTTGAGGAAAAACATGCATCTTCAGTGGGATACCTTTGTCTTCTGAGTTGTTAGTCTTTCCTTAATGGTGTTTATTAATTCACTTAAATATTATTTGAAAGAACAGCTTCCTACTGTCTTACAGTCTTTTACTGCTGGTCTATTGCTCTCACATACAAATACTTTCACAGAGAATTTTCTGAGGTTCTCTCCTTTTCTCCCCAGTCCAACAGGAAGCTCATTGTAAAGCTTTGCAATCACTTTTGTGGCAGAAGAGAATAGGCGTTTTTCCTGCTTTATTCACACTATAAAATTCTATGCACCTCTAAAGTCTACTTAAGTTACTATTCAGTAAATTAAGCTGTACGTAATCATGTTTAATGTAGTAAGTGACAGGCATATTTTGTTATGTTGGCAGATGCTGTATAAACATTTACTCTGGCTTAGATAAATACAAATTGCCAGTTGAGTGCTCTGATTTCTTTTCTATACAATCATGAACTTTAACACTTTTTATATTAACTAATATAAAGCTCAGCTGTTTAAAAAACAGGAAGAAAAAGTTTGTAGTAGGAATTTATTAGCATTCTGAATCATGTAGCACAGATTTGCTGTCGAAAGGACAGCCAAAAGAAGTATGAACCAGAGGCTCTAAATTGGTTTATTTAACTGGCTTCTTGCTTTCATCTGCACCTTTAGTTACAGTGAACAGCTACCTTCCTCCCTCGTATTCTGCAGTCTGTCACTACCTGTTCTCATTTATGGTCTCGATGCAACAAAGATAACATCATCTTCTAAACGTGCTTTGTGTGATGCAGGAGTGTGTGCCAGGAATACAGTGATGGCCCTGTCAAAGCTCCACAAACCAGCTGTACGGCTGCGGGCTTTTTCCCCCTAGCCTCTCGCGCCCTTTGAGCTGGACCATCTGAACGTTTCTACCTCTTTTGTATGGCTTATCTGAGCTGACTATTAGAGCGGATACTTTAGCCCTTGGAGCCTCCCTGACTTTGATGTAGACTTACGAAGAGCACACATTTAGATAGAATGCTTAATTATATATGCAATTAATTCTGACTAAATGAATCTTCGATCTGATTGGCCCTGTTATATGAGGTATCTGAAGGTAAAGAAAAGTACGTCATAGAAGCTCACTTCAAAGCATATATTAGGTATTTGTAATAACGTATCTTCTGGTCTTACTACAGTAGGTCACACGCAGATTGCAGCTCTTGATTGTTATGGGTTTTAAATTCTTTTAAAAACGCTATTGCACTTAACACAGGATTCAGCATCCCTTAAAGTCGGGTGAAGCCCAGTTACCTGGACAGAACCTGTGTAGAAATGTTGAAATGCTTCCTTCTGAAAAAAAGAAATTTGAAATATGAAGTCAAGTAGAGATCCTATGTGAATACGGTCAGTTTTCATTGAGTGCCACACAAGTGATATGACAGAGACTGTTTCAGTTCTAGCCTTTCTTTGTAAGACAAAGGAAACAGTTACATCAACAGCATATGCGCTCTATAAGCTTATGTTGAGCTTGCTTATGTTGCAGTCTCTGATATTTTTCAAGGAATAATCTATGTGTTTGCTTACTGAACAGAGGAGATGGTGGTTGATTACATACTCATGTGTTAAACATACCTATAATTCCAATTTGAAAAAATCAATGTCTTTCCATTGGATAAAGTAATAATTTGCTCCACAAGTAATTAAGAGAAGATGGAAGGCATATTACTTGCATTGGGTAGTACAAGTTATTTTCAGACTTAGCAGCTCTGTGTGTAATTAAAACAGTTCAAATGTCGCTTTCGTCAAAACTGCTGTTAGAACAGATGATCTCTTTTCTTATGCATCAGATAAGCTACTGCAGTTACCGTTAAAATCCATCTAAGCCATTTTATTAAGTTGTTACTTGTTCTGTGAATAGCTGCCAGCCTCAAGTTCAAAAGAAAGTAGGTTCTGATTTGTTCCTATGTCACACGGAAGAGGTGTGCAGTGAAAACCGTATTACTGCCCTTCCGATGCTGTTTTCGGGAGCTGCGTGTGTTGTCTGCCGTAGCCTACTTTATCTCGTCGTGGCTTGACAGTAATTACAGTACAACTAATATCAGAAGTTGATTCAGTTTAGTCAAACAGGAAGGCTGTTGACTTGTCCAACTTCCAAAGTCAAATGTTTGTGTTAACCACAGAGATCAAATCTGTAGTGCACATACATAACATATGAGTAGTGTTTATTTCCCTAACTTTTTGATTCCATTCGGCTTTTGTTAACTAACCCAGATTAGCATTTTAACAACCCTGAAGTGAACTTCTGCCATTCTCCCTGCTTGGACAGTGTGTGTAGACCATCCATCATCCTGTCCTTGGCCACAACAGGCTACTGGCTCCAAAACCATTTGGAACTACACAGAAACCATCCGACTGTGAACAGCACAGCTGGCTACAGCAATTTTTTCTTCCACACCACTGGCAGCATTGTCTGGCTATGGTAACTAAAGTTAACATCCAGAAGGTGAAGTTTCTTCAGTTTTGGCACCCCTGCCCAGCCCCGCTGCAGCTCAGTGGGCACACCTGCAGAGGGTCTACAAAAAAAGCTGTGAGGAGCGAGGCAACCACTGGACTCTTTCTTTTCAAGGCTCTAGTTTGGAGACAGCAACCTGTTGTTTGGAGTGGGATTACATTAACTCCGTACGTACTCGAGAGGGAGCTTGCTAGCTGAATCCTGTGCTCTTTCAATTTGCAGATTGGGGGTCTGCTTTGAAAACCGCCAGCTAAAGAAACAGAACTTGCCGCTTTAACTTAGCCACGCAAACTGCCAAAGAGCACAGAAAGAAATGGAGAATTTCGGCTGTGTATTTCACACATTCTTGTAGAAGCCTTTTTAGTTCCACAACGGAAACCATGTGATTTCACAGGATCTGTGCCCAGACTCTAATACTTGCTACAGATGCTTTCCTTGGTTTGTTTTGCAGATCCATGAATGCAATAGGAAAGAAGTCGTTACAGGATTTATCGTTTTAATTCTGGCGTGTGCTATGAATGGCAGGTAACCAGCAGGTGAATGTACTTGTAGCTCTGTGCTAATTTTACTTGTTGAGATTTTTGCATAACTTAAATAAATTGGCCTAGCATGGCTGTCTGTCATGTGTGAGCCACAGCGTTCTTGGTAGAAGAGAACTCTTGCTTTCAAGAGCAAAGGAGGTCAAGAGGTGTTACTGCTCAGGGAGGGGCTGGATGGAAGTGGAGGAGCAAAGAAGTGGTGGTGGAAGAGGAGGAGCAAGGAGCTCAAGCAAGAGACATTTGTTCTGTCCGGAATGGTTACAAACCTTGTAAATGAAATCAGTCCCTGGACAGCTTTGATTTATATTCTCACACAGCAGATTGGCCTTGGTCTGCCTGACCTTGGTAACATTACAGAGGTTGTATTTGCACACAGATACTCTTCTTGCAAAAAGGTTTGTTGTTGCTATTGGGTTTTTTGGTGTTTGTTTTTTTTTTTAACCGTTGGATCTAAGAGCCAAATTGAAGCCCAGGTTTCTAATTCGATAGGCAGTGGATAAACAGAATAAAAAGGATGACTCCTGTTCCCCACAGTGGATGGTTTAAGAGAAGAAACAGCAGATGGATACAGTCAGGCAGTGGCCTCTAGAATCAGGAGAGCCGGGTTGGCCTGCATAATCAGCAGCCGTGTAAGCACACAAGCCGCCTAAACATAGCTGAGCTGCGTGTGTCGGGGAAAGGGGGCACACATGCTTGTAGGCATCAGAGGCAAAGGAGAGCTTTGAAGAGGGCTTGGGATGAGAATGAGGAGTTAATTGGCAGATGCGTGCTGGGGGGCTCTTCAAGTGCATGAGGGACAGCAGGGAAGCAAACACAGAGGTACTTATCTGGAAAGGTAACGAGTGAGCAGTGGGGACCAGCATCACAGACTGGCTGCCCACCAGAGGTGGGAGTGAAACCTCGGAAGAGATGATGAGAGGTGATCAGCTGGTCACTCAGCTCAGCTATTACTGCAATAGCAGGCTTTTCTTAATGTGAGCCACATAGTTCATCTCTCTTATGCCAAATGGTCATGACAGCTGGGTCTCTGCTTTCCTGAGCAGCAATAAGGTACCAGTTCACACCTCCATTGGGTCGGACCTTCCTCAGAGCTTTATTGGAGCGTGAAACAAAAGGCATTTCTCTCAAGTGCTGCTGCCTTGCTTCCCAGGCATCTTTATGGGCGCTGGTGGTGGATAGGGACTGCAGCAGCTACAGCACCAGCAGAGAGTGTTGCTGCTATTTCTGTGTACATCTATCTTGACAGATTCACTTTGGGGTCAAAAGAAAATTCTCACGTTTGTATTTCAAGCCCTTGTTTATCTATCCCTCTGCTTGGGTACCCCCTTCCCATGTTGTGTGAACACTTGTATGTCCTATCAGGCTGTGCAACCATCCTGGTTTGGGAGGCTACAGAGAAGAAAAATGTGTATTTAACTTACAAAAGCCTCAGCGTATAGTTAAGGTTACAGTATTAAAGTTTTAGATGGTGTTTGAATGTAGTCCAGTGTTAGTGAGGGAGCTGTGACTCTGCCTGTTAGTGTAATGGTAGTTAAACACAAGAAAGGGCTGTAAGCAATCTGCATGTTCCCGAGTGGTGCAGCACCCAGGTGTTAAATATCAGAGTGCTGCCTGGTGGGTCAGGGAGACTCAGTGCCCTGTGGAAGCAACTTAAACCAACTGAGCTGCAAGGCAGGAGAGGGCCCGCCGGCTTTCTAACAGTTGTCCAAGAGCCAGCATTGGCACCCCTTGCAAATATAGCTCTTTTGTGTATTGCCACCTGGAGACGAGTGCCGAAGAGAAGGGTAAGGATAACAGAGGAGAAGCAGTGGTGTGAAAGCTGTCAACAGTGTGTGAACAATGTCCCCAGGCATCTCATGAAAGGAGTAATAAGCGGGGGGGGGAGAAATCATCTTGCAGAGTTGAATGGTTTCTTTCAATTTGCAAACTTCTGCTCTCTGTGACAGTTTCTTTAACCCAGCACGTGTTTATGAAAGATTAACACTGAAAAGCCAGTAATATGGTTTTAATCAGTAAATCATATATTCTTCATAAAGTAAATGCTGTGTGGATATTTTTAGCGTTATGTATTTTTTTCCTTAATGATAACCTCAGACAAAAACAATCAAATCCCATGCTTTGGGGATTAATCTGATTCCATGCAAGGGTATGGATAGAATTTTTTTGTCTTGTGTACCACTACACAGGTTTTACTGTGAGAGTGGATTATAGCATTTCCTCCCCCTAAAGGTTTTCATCCTTGCCAAAGACATAACAAGCAATGCTCATGATTGAACAGTGGTCTTACATGGTAGACTATGCCAACACAAACCTAAATGTATTTGGTGCAGCTGTAGAAGAAAAACAGACCTGCGGACATATATAGTGTGTGGGTCAGATATGATTATGTAGTCACATTCTTACCCTGGCCCAGTATTACTAGTGATAACACAAGGATTTAGGGGAACGTTGCAATTGTATTGGGGATCTTGGGAGGCCGGTATGGAGAGGAGAATGGGACAGACTGTAATGTAGAGCTTTAAAGCCCTACGTCTCATTCCCTGATTTGCCACAGATTTCCTTGTGACCTTGATTCAAGCACTTGCAGTCCATATGTTACTGATTTGGATTTTTTATTTTGTACTTTTAAAGGTCTGATCTGTAGCTTCTCTGTGGTTCACTACTCAAAACGCCAAAGTAGTGTGATGCAAATACTTCCCTACCTTACAGAGGGTGAATGTTATCGTGAGGTGATGTAGCCCAAGTAAAAGACGAGGGGAGGGAGAGCGGGTGCCCAGCATGGCTGCGGCCTGTTCCAAATGGCTGCCGAGTGTGGGCTCCGCAGATTGCGTTTTGCCCATGGCAAGTGAGCAGTTCTATGAGGCAGAGAATTCCGCAAACTGATGTGATACAGCACAGGGACATGCCCAAGCTTGGGACCCAGAGCAGGATAGCCATGGCTGCACATCATACCAATCCTGCCTCCAACCCCAAACTGGCAACAATATGGGTATAATTTACCTAACTGACTTTATATCAGTTTAATAACTGACTGTAGGGCAAGGAATCAGCCAGATCAAATCCCACACTAATACATCTGATTTTTAAAAAAATAAAAAAATTCCTCGCCGCTACCCCTTTACATTCTTGATAAGCCAGGTGTTCCCAGAAGATGTTCAGCACAGGCACTTCTCACGACATACCTCTGCCCCTCTGGCTGTCCCCAGAGTCTCACAGCATGAGTACCAGTGGTGCCCCCTCTCCCTGGTGAATATGTATATACATACATTTACAAATACACACTCGGGGACTACAACAGCAGCAAATGTAATAATGTGATCCAACTGTTCAGTGCTAGGCTAGAAAGAAGTGTTTTTCTGCCATTATGTGAAAATTTAGCGTGACTGGAACAGAGTCTGCATTTGATTAGGCAATTTAAGAAATGTAAGAGACTTCGTACTGTAGGGCAGTGCTGCAAAACAATTGCTCGGAACATGTTCTAAAATTGGTTTCCCTTCACCAGATTTCCATGTGTTTCTGCACGACATATCAAATGAAAATATGAGCAGTCACGTGGCAAGTGACTACATTTTGGTATTATGGTAAATAAAAGCACCAGTTTAAACAATTATGCCAAATGCTGAGTAGCCTTTGAGATGAAAAAACACAAAACTCTCCCTCTATTTACTTTCCAGCCTGGGAAAGACATTTCATAACACATCCTTTCACTGGTGTAGTTAATCTTTAATGCTTAACAAGATAATAGTAATCGTTAACTTTGAGCTCAGGCTTCCTCCAGGTTTTCATGCCTGCATTTTGTACATGTAATTGATTGTGCCCAGGAAAGTGGCAGAGGACATGCTTTGCATGTACAAATAGGTAACTGGGTGGCCAGCTAGCAGATTTGTCCATGCAGAAAAACCAAGGCTAGTTAAAAACACATTGTTCCCCAGCCTCTATAGGCAGTATTCCTGTGGGTAAGGCTGGCTGACCGCTCCGGCTCCCGGAATGGCATACTGATAATACCAATGCAGTGCTTAAGATGCTCTGATGGGTTTCTTGCCAGTTGGTAGTCTCCTGTCTCTCCCCTTGCATTTTCCAGCAGCCATTTCCTTTCTCTTTTAAGTGAGAGCAGTAGCATGCAGCAGCCCTTTTCTCCAGCAGCAGTAACTCAAGCCAGCAAGTGCCATGCTCCAGCAAGGCACAGCACTGAGATGCTGGAGGGATGCTTATAGCAGGGGAGAGTAGTGAATGGGAAGAAGCGATGCTTTCTGGTGTGGGGTTGACAGCAACATTGTCTGGGGCAGAGCCTGTTTAACAGTAGATGTGCCCTCTCCACAGTGCAAATTCCTTTTTTCTTAAGCTGTCCTGCTTGTTGGGGCATATTCTTCCCCCCAAACCTCCCTTCCATTTCAAAATATCCCATTCGCTTCATCCTGTAGGCAAACCCTGGGCTCCAGCCAGGTCTAAATGGGCAGTGCTTATCTCGGGGATCGGGGCTGGGGCTGGAGCGCTGCTCAAGGTGCAGGCTGCTTTCTCCACTGCAGGGCTCACAGACAGGAGACCCAGGGGCGCTGCCAGCAAATCAACTATGGCTGTGGCATTAGCTGGACTTGTGCAAGTTGTGCCTGAGACCTTCATTATGTCCTCACCTGCAAATACTGGTTTATACCTGTCCCTGAGCTGCCTTATCAGATGATGCCTAATCATGCTGAAATGAGTGGCAGTTCTGCTAGGTAAATCATGTACTGTAGGCTTGTGGGAAGAATATTTACTTACTTCACTTATTGCGCTCACCCACATTTGTAGCCAGTCCTCCAGGGAGGAAAAGGTAATACTTTGGTCTAGGTTTTAGGCTTTTGTTTGGGGCCAAGGGGGGCAGTCTGGTTGTTTCCAAGCCTATGTGTACTACTGTAAGTAATCAGATCTTTGCCATGATGGTTTAGGAGTCCTTTCTAGTTTTCAGGATAAAAGTATTTCAGACTGAAAAACACCATTCAAAAGCACCAGACACCTCTGACACAGCTGTGAGCTGGAGGCACCCAGGAGTTCACCCTGATAAGCCACAGCTGCTCCCCCCAGCAGTGTGGCATTGCTTTCCTTGGGCTGAGGCTGGGGCAGGGGCAGGAGCTCATGCTACCAGTGCTGCCCGCAGCCAGGAATTAATGGAGGATCAGTGCTTAGGGTATAGAACAAACCCTGAACATCACTGTATTGATGTTCTCTGCACCAGTCCTTGGACACTCACAAATAAATTTAGTATTTCCTAGGGCAGTCTCAGTTGGGCACGAGCAGTCTGAATTAATAAAATGCAGGCCTGCTAAAATGGTGAATCCAGAGTACTGCTTAAGTTAAAGTACCTTGCACTTTTATTACTGATAGCTCAACACTGGCAAACTTTCAGGGGGAGCATGTCCTGCAGGAGCTTTGTAAAACAAAGCTGAAATCAAAGGTTGGCTTCAGCTGGAGGGCTTTTGTGTCACCCTGGTAAAGGAAGGTAGTTAACATTCACTCTCAAAAATTAACTTAAAATAAACATAATTGAAGCAATCACTTACAGTTTGCTCAGCGTTTTATTTCCTTTCCTGCTGAAACTACCTTGTGTTCAAGTAAATTTTTGATCACAGGAGAATTTAGCCCTCAAAGTGCATCTAATCAACCACTAAACACTTGCATCATTAAAAGTCACCCTATCCATTTTGCAAGCGTTCTGTCAGCTCGTTCTAGAGCAAGAGGGGTGCGCTTTCTGTAATGTTAAAAGCCTACAAACAACTGAAGTGTAACTAGCAATACCATAAGCCAATTAAGATGAAAGCTGTGATACTCAGTGGTAGGGTTTCATCACTTTAATATTAAACTATATTTTTTCACTTGGGCATAGATCAAGAGGTGTTAATGCAGAATCCTTAAAAGAAGTCAAGTATTATCTTAAAATAACAGACCTGTTATTTGCACTTTCATGTTCAATTAATATCATGGCTCCAAATATCCTAAATTTTTTTCTTCAGAGCTGCAGATTTTAAAGTTGTTATAGAAAATAAGGATGGCTACGTACTGCAAGTTTACATTTGAGTGTACCTTTTTAGGACAGAAACAGTTTTTCTGACCTATTTATTCATACAAAATCACGCTGTAAGTTTTTAAAAGGGACTACAAGAATTAAGAGGTTTCTTTTATTATAACCACAAATATTTTTCTGTGTTATTTGATAATTAGCGGGAACAATCTGTCAACAAACTCCACAATACGGATTTATCACATCATAGACAATCTCTGAGATTTGAATGTACAGTAAATCCCTGTGTCAGGCATTGCCTTCAGGAACTGTACTGAAGTCAGCCTTCATTAGAAGAAATGCATTTATACCAGAATCCCATTCGGAAAATAAAAATATTAAAAGGAAATCACACTTGCATTGATGCTGGCTGTTGTACACTTGTTTTGAGAGGACTTAGCACACTGTAAAGCAATTGCATCATTGGAAAATCTATGTGTAGATATGACCTAAAATGGGAATCTAATCCCCTGCTTCGCATATAATAGATACTGATACAGATTTTTAAGGCAAATGTTGCATCTATGTGGAATACTTTCTGGCTTGTAAGCAAATGACTCATCATACCCGTTTCACTCAGTGAGACATACAAAAAAGGACCAAGACCGAAAAAATGGAGGTAGGACAAAGAATTGTTTGCTCCCTCGCTAGAGTTCAAGCCACCAGATCCTGGGTCTTCTAGTTTGTCTTGGATGATACAAAAATGCTGCATTTTCATGTTTTGACTACCAAAACACACTTTTGCCCGGTTCCCCCAGAGTGTGGCTCTGCTCTAGAGTTATTTTATTCCATGCATAGCAGGGATAAGGTGCTATTTTGAGTGAATATTCTGGTGCATACATGGTTGCCAATGCATACATTTCTACAACAGTTCTAGGGCACCACTGAAGGCAGCCTGTACCACGTTCATGTATTTTATTCTAAATCTTTTATCTTCTGAAAAGATTGACCTGCTTGGCAAACCAAAATTCAGCAACAGCCTACTTTTCTATACTAGGCAGTAGTGAAGTGCAGCTCCAGCTCCGGCACCAGCAGCTTACTGGCAAGCTGTTATCTCTGCAGCTGGCTCAAGAAGTTGAACTTCTCCTACCTGGTAGCAGTTACCATCAGCAAGTAAACTCAGGTGCGAATCCTTAGCCCCCTAAAGCAGAGTCACTGCCAGCACGCCTTTTAACTTCATGAAGCCCAGAATTTGAACCATGCCCTTTTCAACTAGTGTTTTTCAACCTGCAGTTAGTGGACTACAAGTGATTTGTCCATCAAAAGATAATCCCTGAGGCTGTAGTAAACAATATTTTTAACCTTTTTACACTAGTCCTTTGCATACAAAGAAAAGTGGGGAGAGGTGGTGCTAAACACAAGTAAGTTCCCATTCAGAGACTAACATAACTTTTATTTGGCTGCAAGTGAAATCTCTGATTTGCTCTAGCCTGGCCAACAGATCATTGTTTGAGTGGTTTTCTGGTTAAAGAGCTTTGAAGCACTGATTTGGCCAGCTGCTCAGGGCCCTGAAGTCACTGTCCAAGGATACACTGTGACCCTCACTGGGGAGTTGTCTGAAAGGCTGAGATGAGTGGAAGTTGCTGAGTGGATCTGCTTTGCTCACCATCAGAAAGAGGAACTGAAGGCTCAGCTGTAGGCCCCGATAAACTTGTTGAGCATCTGTGAACAACCAGCAATAAAGGATTTTGTTTTGTTTTGTTTTAAGTTTTATCTTATTACTAGAGTGGTTTCATGCTCAAAATTTCAGAAGGTGCCATTTCAGAAATGCACTAGTTAGTGCATTTGCACTAATTAGTGCCCTCAGGGGGCCATTTGCATGCAGGAAGGAACAGAGGACAACAAGGATTTCCTGATCTGTCGAAGTCCAGTCACTTGGGATTGTGGGAAACCACATCACATAAATTGACTAAGCTCAGCATATTAGTAATCAATTCTGCCTATCCCCCCATAACATTATGGTTCACGCATACCTCCAAGCACAGAGGAGATCCTTGATCTCTCCTGACAGCCTGATTTTGCCCTGTGTCTGGTGGAGAAGGAAGGCAATGTAGTCATTTAAGCCTTTTTATGTTATGTGCCTGTTTTTCGGCTTTTATTATTGCAACCCTTTCCTCTTTTGCCTCGCCATACTCTCCACAAGTGAAGTAACTTTTAGGATATATCTTTTGTTCTGACCTACCTTGAACTTTAGCCTGGATTTGCTGCACCGTACTCCTGTCTGCACTTAGCATTTTGAGAAGCATTTATTGAGTTAAGGAGATTTTTAAGACTTTTTTGGTTTGGTTTTTGAGTGAATAGAAGATATTGCATTAGCCTGGTTTGAAGCTATTCTATGTGTTGCTTCTCTCCAGCTGGCTGAATGCCCTTTCCCTTCCCCCTCCTCTTTTACGTGGTAGCTCACGGAAAGATGATTGATGGAGTGTCACCAGTGCGTTGTCAAAGGCTGGAGTAGATTAATGGGCAAGAAACACCAGCTTGTTCCCCTTCGTGTGTGATTGTTTGAAGGAGGGCTCATATTTTAACAGAAATTATATCCTGCTTCTCTGGATTCCCCCAATCAGGAATTGAAGGATGGGATTCGTATCTGAGATTGAAAGGTGCCAGCCACAAAGAGTCAGTTTATTACTTGGGACAACTGGCTGCCTTCCACTTGACCAGCAGCACTTGCCCTGAGGCCTGTTTCAGTCAGGCTGCTGTCCTCTTTACCGGTGTGGATTTGTGCCACCAGTTAACATTTATGCCTCTGTTTCTCTGTATTTGCAGACACTAGTTATGGCACAGACCAAATGGCCAGAAGATCCCTGATCTGTTTTAGCTTTTCCACCTGGGTGACACTGGCCAGTTTGCCTG
>VZTV01116119.1:1152-14402 GCA_013400875.1 Anhinga rufa
AGTACGGTAAAATACTATAACTCATTTGTGACTGATTAGACAACCTTGTTGAATTGAGATGGGATGGGAATAGGATGTGCTATTTTTCTAAATAAGATTGTGTAACAGTGTTGCTCCTTTTGTAATGTTTTAGAATTTTTAAAAGCCTTTGAGTCGTTTTTCTAATACAAGAAAGTTCATTTTCTCATTGATCATTTGTAGAACTAGCATAACATCATATCTCCTATGAAAGTAACCTATATTTAACTGGATAATTAATTTGCAAAAGGGAGGATCTGGTCCAACAAGCAAATTAAACAAAGAGGGAAACCTAAGTAATTCAGGAAAGGAGGGAAGGAGGGAAATGAGTGATAATTCAAATTTGCAAGGCAAATTTATGGCAGATGATAACTGAAGGTCACAGCAACCTTGCAGAATATTACATATACAATTTATCAGAATATTGTTCTTGCAATGTTTCCCTAGTACAACAGACTCTCAAACAGTGGGAATGTTCCCCTTACTTTTCTGAAAAATGTTTCCATGAACAATTCAAAGCAAACCTAACTTTAACATTTTCTATATTTAGGTTTGGTTAAGTCCTCTTTGAAATGTTAGGATACCAACTCAAATTTGTTTTCTGTCCCAGTTCTGATCTTCAATATTTTTTTAATCTTCTAGACTTGAGTATCCAGTACAAAGGGAGTCTTTCATTAGTGTTTATTTATTCCTAAATCCTAGAATTAAGAAAATATGATGCCGAATCACATTGATCTTAACTGCAATTGCAGCAGTTTACTGTAGTTTACTTTATTTACTGAAATAAAGTGTAGCTCTGAAGAAACTTACGTTTTCCAGCAAGGGAAACTGGGAGGTTGCAGCTGACTTGAGAGATGCCAAGATGATATAATTTCTGTTGCTCGTTCATATATCAAGAAGAATGTATTAAAGCCTGTGAGATGCTCACACTTGTAGAGAGTCATAAGTTGTAGGAACTAGTGACATAGATTTTACCTTGCAAGCTGGATCTCTCAGTATGTAAAATCGAAAGATCCAGAGCATACAACTTGATCTGTGACAAAAGATTGTTATCCTGAAGATTTTTCAGGGTCTTATGAATTTAATCTTCTACCAAAGAGTAGGTATGAAAATCATGTTACTGAATCATAGAATAATTCAGGAAGTAATTATAGGGCTTGGAAAGGGACACAATTTATGCAATTTATTATTTTCCTCTAATTTCTAATGAGCTTAAACAATGGGGGAAAATAACAAATAACATGAAATAAAACACTTAAAACTCTCAGTTTGACAATATTGGGGTTTGGGTTTTTTTTGCCAATTTAATTTGGAAAAATTAAAAATAAAGGATTAATTTAAGATTTAGAATGCATTAATTTATTTATATCAACAAGACTATATAAAAGCAATGTAATTCAAATTTCAGCCAGTAAAATTGTTATAGCTAAAAGTAATGATAATTTAAAAACATTTCTAGTGCTTCTTATTCTTATTTGGGCTAGAAGAACAGCCTGTCTTCCAAAAGAAGGCCTCACAGATGTTTACAACAATTAAAAAAAAAAAAGACAATAAAACTATGTATTTCTGATATTTACAGAATAACAGAAGGATGTATTCTAGAAAAAGTGAATTATTTGAGAAGTGGGCTTTAGGCTTTTTGAATTGACTCTTACCCTCCTTTGGGAATGAGGACACTAACAGAGATGTATGTACAGAAACTTCAGAGGGAAGTCCTTTAGGATGTTAGCACTGGGAAGGTAATTGTCATACAACAAGCCTTGAAATAAGCAACATATAGACACTGATTTGTTTCTGAGTGTAACCTAAGGTTTTCAGCTAGCAGATGACAGGTATCCTTTTCCCATTGTCACTGTGTTAAACTAATCACTTCACTGTCTCCTGCAGTACAGATTTATGGCTATATGCCTGGTACTCTATGTATCAAACGTAATTGTCCTTGGCTCTAAAAAATAGAGCACTGCTGTAGCAGCATGCTAGAGAAAGTGGACCTGCTTATATGAGGAACTGCAAGGGATAATTATTTCTTCATGTTGCTGTGTATTTCTGAAGAGCAGTATAATGCCTCCCTTTGTGAGACAAAAGATCAGCTTGGTGTTCAGCTTGTGCCAGACTCAGCCTGAGCTGTTTAGAAGTAGAGGAGAATTAACAGGGGAACAGGACTGTATCCACTTTCTTGCACTGGTTTCACATTGCAGGACTGCAAAAAAATGTTGTACTGAGCAATTAGTGATTAGCTGGTAATCCTCATGCAGCAGGGACTGTCTTGTTGCTGTCAAACAGGCAGAAGTGTAAATATGAGGTTCCAGAAGACTCCTTTGCCATAAAGATGCACTTCTACAAACTGTCATGCAGTGAAGGGAATTCTAAACTGTGTGTCTTCCAGACCCAACATTTTCTTTGCATAAACTATTGGCTATTTTTCTTGCATAAAATTGCCCTACTTTTTGCACGCTCAATTTAAAGCATTTTTTTTTTGTTTATAAGTGGTAACTTTTAATCCTTTAAAAAAATATAGCCTTAAATTATTATTCTTGTTTTTATCCAGTTGCAGAGAGAATGATGAGAAAAATAAATCAATGTCTGATAATGTGCTATAAATCTTGGGGGTTTTCTGGTGGGTTTAAGAGTGTCCTTGTAAAATAATGCTCTGATTGCACAGAGAAATGTCAGCCTGGGTAAATTATCTAAATAAAAGTGGCTGAGAGATGTTATGATAGTTATTCTTGAGGTCACCTTGAAAGCTATGTTAAGAACAGGCCGCAGTCCCAGTTTCAGATTAAAACTGAAGAACACTAGGATGTAAAATGCCTTCCTTTTGTTTCTTCCTGTTTTTTTTTGTTTGTTTGTTTGTGTTTTTTTTGTTGTTGTTGTTTTGTTTTTGTGTGGGTTTTGTTTGTTTGTTTGTTTGTTTGTTTTTTAAAGGAAAGCACTGAAGGGTGGATTTTAACTGCAACATGTACCATAAGATATAGATAAATTATACTTTTCTAGCGTAACCATAGGGCTGTCAGTCAGACAGAACTGCTGCTTCAGGCAGTATGGTAAAAACAGTAGGGCTCTGTAAAGTACTTGAAATTTGCAAATTAAAAGGTATCAGAGCAAGATATTAAAACATGTGAAATGGGATGAACAGTAACACAATGTCTGTTGGTGTTAGACGACCACAGGCAACTCCAACATCATGGAGGTCAGAGATGCAAACTTTTGCTGCCGAGCTGTGTGATCAGGAGGAATCGGGTCTGCTCTCTCCACACCTCTGCAGCTCCTGTCCTGCTGTGGGTTTATGCAAACATGGTTCAAGCCAACCTGCCTTTCTAAACCACTAAGTATATAGCTGATGGGAAAAAAAAAATCCTTAGTGTTTCTACTCAAGTATCATTATCAAGCCAGAGCCTCTTTCACTAATCTTAAAAAATCCTGCCTATGGAAATGAATCTTCCTCCTTCTTACCATCTTCCCTGGCAAATATGGTGTTTGAAGTAATTTAACAGCAAATCTGAGTGCTTTCTTTGTACATCAGATTCTTCAGTCAGATAAGAAATTACAGAAAAAAATTAACAAATATTTTTACACTTTTCAGTAAGAAGATAAATAAAACCCCTTTGTTCTGTTCATGGATAGATACACCTTTTCTGCATCACCATATAAAGAAAACAGGAATATATTTTACATGTAACCATAGTAGTGCTATACTATGCATGTAAGAAGAGGAAGGTTTACATGGTTCTTCCTTTTGCTCCCCAATTTTATTGTTTCCATCAAGCACTGAAGAGTGAAGATAAAGCAGTGCAAAGAAGATGACAAATGCTACAAAAGGAACATTGCACAAAGGATATTTATGACATTCACAGTAACAGAAAGAGAGTACTAGATGTGTCCAAAATAAGATCTATCCCACCCTGGTACACTGAGATAAGATCGAGCATATGTAGACCTTGCCACCTGTTTATAACCCATGGTATACCCATTTGGTATAAGCAAAACCACCACCAACAAAATATCAAAACCTTTTGACACTGTCCACAGAAAGTCTTTTCTGTCCTGCAGAAGTTCTTTTTTCCTGGAATCCAAATTAAAGATATTTTTATACATTGGAAAAATATATTTATTTACTCTCTGGCTCTGTCTGTTCACTAAACAATCATCTGTTATATAGCTAATTATGTATCCGCTAACCATTTCTATACTACCTAAACCTTTTGTTTCATCTTTACTCACAAATCACATCTTCCAAGCCATTTACTAATTTTACCTCACTCTGGTTACAGCTTTATGCCACAGTATTCTACCTGATGAAGCATCAGTCCATTACTCCTTTGTCCACAAAGCCCGGTACCCTGTCTAAGAGAATCAAATTAATATGATATGACCAGCTCTTAGGAAATCCAAAAAGCTATTACTATCTAAACATTTAGATATTTTAAAATTCAAACATTCAGTTGAGGAAATGATAAATATATGCATTTATGGGAATACTTATGGGAATGGAAAATACTTTAACTATAGTAGAGTTTCCCTTTTTTTTTTTTTTTTTTAATGTTAGTTTTGCTTTCCCAGGCATACTTTGGACACTACAGGCAAGTTTGAGAGGATAATTATGGCTAGTCAGAAATCAAGAACTGATCAGGTTATACCGTATAAAGTTATTTTCTTCAGTCACTATATTTACTTATATCACTTATTTTAATATTTTTAAATGTTCTCTACTCTGGTGTACACCATTATTTCCTGGTAAAAATTAAATTTATTAAATATTTGATCCAGAGATCTTTTACAGAAGCCTTTTTTGTTTCCTTGTTTTCAGAATGACTAGAGCACAGATACTACTGAATACTTCAATCTTTTTTAAGTCCTTCTTAATTTTCTCTCCTTTACTGTTAAGCACCAAGCCCATGTTTTGATTTTCTCTTTCTGCATTTAGGGAACCTTATCTTGTTTCCTTTTATGTTCCTGCGCTTTTCTGATCTTATCCCTAAGGGGCTTGAGCTGTTGCTTTACATTCACATTTAGACCTGTAATCTTCTTTCCACTTTTTGTTTGATTCTTTTTGGATTTTCAGGTCACAGGAGAAATTCTGATGCCTCCACAATAGTTTCTTACTATTCTGCCATTCCTTACTTGACTTATGTATAACCTACCACTATGCATTAATATCTCCTCTTTCAGTAACCCCCAGCAGTACTGCACTCCCTTGCCCTTTAAACTTTTTTCCCTTCCCAGTAGATTATCTCCTATATTCCTGGAACAGGTGAAGTTTGCTTTCCCCCTCACCCATCACTTTCCTTCTTGTTTACCTTCATATTAGTATTACTTCCCACAGCTTTTCTGTAATCTTTCACAATTCAGTTCCTGAATGTAGATTTGTTTACATGTTCTGGATCCTCAGAAACCCATGGGCCCTGATGGGATGCACCCAAGAGTGCTGAAGGAGCTGGCGGAAGTTCTTACTGAGCCTCTCTATATCATCTTTGAAAGGTCATGGAGGACAGGAAAGGTGCCTGAAGACTGGAGAAAAGCAAATTTCACTCCAATCTTCAAAAAAGGCAAGAAGGAGGACCCAGGAAGCTACAGGCCAGTCAGCCTCACCTCCATCCCCGGAAAGGTGATGGAGCGGCTCATCCTGGAGGTCATCTCCAGGCATGTAGAGGAGAAAAAGGTTATCAGAAGTAGTCAACATGGATTCACCAAGGGGAGATCATGCTTGACCAACCTGATAGCCTTCTATGATGGGGTTACTGGCTGGGTCGATGAGGGGAGAGCAGTGGATGTTGTTTACCTTGACTTCAGCAAGGCATTCGACACTGTCTCCCATAACATCCTCACAGACAAGCTAAGGAAGTGTGGGTTGGATGAGTGGACAGTGAGGTGGATAGAGAACTGGCTCAACAACAGAACCCAGAGAGTTGTCATCAATGGGGCAGAGTTTGGCTGGAGGCCAGTGACTAGTGGAGTCCCCCAGGGGTCTGTACTGGGTCCAGTCCTGTTCAATATATTCATCAATGACCTGGATGAAGGGATAGAGTGTAGCCTCAGCAAGTTTGCTGATGATACCAAGCTGGGAGGAGTGGCTGATACACCAGAAGGCTGTGCTGCCATCCAGCGAGACCTGGACAGGCTGGAGAGCTGGGCTGAGTAGAACCTGATGAAACTCAACAAAGGCAAGTGCAAGGTCCTGCACCTGGGGAGGAACAACCCCAGGCACCAGTACAGGTTGGGGGCTGACCTGCTGGAAAGCGGCTCCGCTGAGAAGGCCCTGGGAGTGCTGGTGGACAGCAAGTGACCCTGAGCCAGCACTGTGCCCTCGTGGCCAAGAAGGCCAATGGTCTCCTGGGCTGTATTATAAGGAGTGTGGCCAGCAGGTCGAGGGAGGTCATCCTGCCCCTCTACTCTGCCCTGGTGAGGCCACATCTGGCGTGCTGTGTCCAGTTCTGGGCCCCCCAGTTCAAGAAGGACAGGGAACGGCTGGAGCAAGTCCAGAGGAGAGCCACAAGGATGATCAAGGGACTGGAACATCTCGCTTATGAGGAAAGGCTGAGAGACCTGGGTTTGTTCAGCCTGGAGAAGAGAAGACTGAGGGGGGGATATTATCAATGCTTATAAATATCTGAAGGGTGGGTGTCAAGAGGATGGGACTGGACCCTTCAATGGTGCCCGATGACTGGACAAGGGGCAATGGGCACAAGTTGGAACACAGGAGGTTCCACTTGAATATGAGGAAAAACTTCTTTCCTGTGAGGGTGGCAGAGCAGTGGAACAGGCTGCCCAGAGAGGTTGTGGAGTCTCCTTCCCTGGAGACATTCAAAACCTGCCTGGACGCGGTCCTGTGCCCCCTGCTCTTGGTGTGCCTGCTCACGCAGGGGGGTTGGACAAGATGATCGCTGGAGGTCCCTTCCAACGCCTACCATTCTGTGATTCTGTGATTCTATCATTTTTGTTAGTTGAAACAATGTAAAGAGGATCTTCCTTTACTCTCCAGAACAAAAGCTGCCCCCAAAATATTCCATGCACTGACTGTGTCACCCTGCTTTTTAGGTATCTCTGAAAAATCACAATCTCCTTTTGCTACAAAGGTTTTAATTTTAGGAATATTGAATTATTTCTCAAAAAAATACCTAGCCATCTTGTCTTCTGGCCTATGTGGAACACATGAATTCAGCTCTGCATTTATTTTCCTTTTCTATTATTAAACAGGAAATCTAACAAATCTCTATCCTTTTAATAAACTTGTGAAAAAGTACACCTTTCATACATGGAACACCTTTCTCTCTTGTTCTCACAGCTGTCATTCTTAAGGAGACTGCATGTCTCTAACAGTCATATACCCCTGTAGTTTAGCTCACCAGCTTTCTAGGATGCTACTTTCATTAGGCTATACTTTAGCAAAGTAGTTCTTTCCGTATTGGGGCAGCTCCATAATAACATCCCAAAGGTTGGTCTCCTACTTGAACTTCTTGCGACTGTATTCCAGATGATTCTTCTCTGACTAAATTTAGAGAGAAGAGTAGACTTTTGGGTTTGTTTTTGTTTGTTTGTGTTTTTTTTTTCCTCTGTTCACCTCTGAGATTTTATCACTGATCCTAGTCAAGTCTGTTTTAAAATTTCTTTCCCTGTGTGCACTCAAAGATGTCCTTCCCCTTCCTTTTTACATGGATCTTAAATCTTTTTTGCTGCCTCTGTGTAATGCCATGCCAGATGTCATGACACCTATCTATGCTCCTTAGTCTTCTGAAACATTCACCTTGGAGTCATCTGTCTCCATCTGCCTCTACGATATTTATTATGCCATGCTGCTATTTCCCATTCCACTACTGTGCTGTCAGATGCTTGCAGTGTCTTTCCTACTGCATAGTATTCAATATAGCAATATCATTAGGCTCATGTAAATAGAGATACTTGCTTATTTTTCTGAAATAGCCCTTATTGTAGGTACAAGCAGGAGCATGTTCCTGAAATGATGAGTGTTTGCACTTTAAAGTAGCCAAGGTCAGGACCTCCCAAAAGACTTCTAGGTAATGATTTTTCTTTGCAAATGTTCTTAGGTACTAGTCTAGGCAAGAATTGATCTAGGGCTAGTGTTGCTATTTTAGACTGTTCCACATGTGAGCACTTTTTCTTTCAAGAAGAGGTAATAATAGAAAACTAAGAATAGAATGAGCCAGAACAGAATTAAAATATAACCTTGACTTTCTTGCCTTTTAGCCCTCAGGAAATCACATGCTGATTGTAGAGATTGCTTAGTATTTTCTATGTTTTTTATTTTGAGCCCTTTTGGGGAAGAAAGAATCATTATGTCTTTGCTGTTGCAGGGACAGGCAACTGACTCCCACCCTGGAAGCACTGGAACAAGCAGAACCTCAGGAGAGAAAATACCTCTGGGGCAGGGTAATTATATGATTTGTAGTATGCTTTCCTCTTCAGTCTATATTAAATTTCTGCTTAGCACAGTATTTGGCCTACTAGATGTAATACAACAGAAAAATATGGGCCAAGAAGGGCATATTTTTAAAATGCATACACATGAAGCTGTACAATTTCATCAGTTTCCTGTGGTTTTTCACTGAGTATGCCACATCAATGTATTTTGAATAGTAAATAATAAGAGTTTCTCTTGTTTCTAATGTATAGTGCCATATTTTATTAGGTATTGTATTTGGCAATGTTTACATTACTGTGGTTATGTGTTATACAGACTGTTAAAGTTGTGTCAGAGAACTCAGTACTTCCAATTTCCAAAGTCCCATTCTTTTCAGATGTGTAACCCAATCACAACACTTTGCTCTAGGCTAAAAATTCTCTTATATTCTCAACACCAAACAATTTTATTTATTTTAATTAAAATAAAATATCCATTTAGCTTTTTAATGTTTTTCTATTAACCATACCAAAGTAGAGCTAAAGTATACTTGCTTTATTTTAAACTTTTGTAATTTTCCATAGGTCAGTATAAAAGGCAAAACAAGAAAAGTGTTCAAATGAATATTTAAAAAAAATCAAGAGATATTAAAAAAATTGCCATTATTTCCATATTTATCATATTTATCATATTTATCTCTTGCTAATTGGACTATTCTTCACTGAGTGACTACTTTAGCATATAACCATACTGTTCATGTTAATTTTGATGATATAATGTGACCAATACAGGAACCAACCTTTCTAGGCCATTTCAGAAGCTGTCACAGCTGTCTAAAAGCGCATTGTGCAGTTTAAGGTGAGTAAGTATATTCAAGAGTTAGACCCTGGAAACATCCATTCAGACCGAGGCCCCACACTTCAGTCACACACTTAAGACTCCTACAAGAGAGAGAGCTGACTGTATAATTTATTCCTAATTATCTAGTGCCATGGCAGTGGCACAGCAATCACACTGAGCTGTATCTAGGGTAGGGTTTGCCTCTCTTACTTGCCCTGAGTATTACCTGCTTAGAGAGAAACCTGCTGCTCCCTGAGAGTGGCAGTATCTGGTTCCTAATTGCTAGTAATTCCTTAGCTCCTTGTGCTTGTTTCGATCCGGAAGCAGTCAGCATTAATGCCAGTGTTAGAAGTATTATAAAATCTCCACTATAATTCCTCTTTAATTAGCATCCTATTATCTTAAATTGCTTCAACAATTTTATTTCTTTTTTCTTAAAGCTCCTCCATTCTTTCAGTAATACACTTTTTGTAAAACTGCCTAAGTATTTCACCACTGGCTGGATCTGCTACAGTTTTTTACTTTGTCTTTTAATAGCTTATTCAAAAGGAGAGAAAAGCACAGTGGGCTCTTGGTAGAGTGCAGTAATATCAGTGTTAGTGTTCTCAGGGTTTTTCTTTCTCTGGAGCATAATGGTTGAACTAAGTCTTGTGGTGAAGAGCAAACCTACTGGGCTAATGGCAATAAACTTGCAAACAGTGAGATACTTGTTCACTCAAGTTCAACGTGTGAATAGCTCCGTGGAGCTCTAATTGGGACCCTGGTTCTGAATAGGTAATTAAATGTCAGATTGGTTATCCAAGTGAAGGGGTTAAGGTGAAAATACACCATTCACATTTATAGGAAAATACAAAGTTCTGCATTTCTGTTGGCTTACCAGCATTACAGTGAACTCCATTTGGAATACCTTTAAATGTGCCTGTATGAGACAGAAAGAGACGCAGCTGAAATGTAACACACTGTCTGCAGTGAGCCTCTTATGGCAATGATGCAGCCACTGAATAAGCTAAAGCTGACATTTTGTCTTTAAGAAGGATATTCCTTAGCCTTTGGAAAAATGAGCACTATTGCGTATCAATAAAATAAAACCAGTGCCGTCATTTCAACTGGTGGACTGTCTGTTTTGACACCTCTCCCTCACTCCCCCACCTTCAGTTATTTCATGGATGGCTGAGTGCAAACTGCTATATGGGACATACATATTTGTGCTTTAAGGGCTGTTTCTCACATGGATGGGAAAGTTTAATTTTAGTAATCTAATCACCTAAAGCAGATACCTTGGACTCATATTTTATGAGGTTTTAAACCCTGTGAAATACCTTTGGCTAAACCATTTCAATTTCTTTGAAGTTTCACTGCTTTTCACCCTCCATTTTTTTCCTCTTCACATTAATATTTCAGCATTTTAAAGTGTTTAGAGATCTTTTTAGGCATTTAATTTGTATTACTGCTTTCTGACAATGCTCATATTGACATAGCAATAAAGTTCAGACAAGTACTGCAGAATGTAAGTCCAGGGATGTCTTGAAAAAAAAATTAAACTGCAGGGGCATTTTGAAAATTTTAGAAGTATGTGATAGCAAATATTTCTTACTATGCTCCAAAACAGGATTTCATATATTCATTTGCTTAGAGGACACAAAGCTATTTGTGCTCTATGACAGAATAAAGTTTAATTGATTGTCCTGGGCTTGCTGAAAATTAAGAAGGAGAATGGAATTTCATAAATGCTAAGAAGTGATTGGTGAAGACAGAGGAAAACCTGAAACAGGTCAATGCCTCAGGCTGCACAGTTTCCCAGACATGCTGATGTGCCCTTACTTCTACTCTTCCTGCTTGTCTGTATGAAAAGCAAATATTGTGTTTCTACAGAGCCTTCCAGCCATCTTCTTCCATTCACTGAAAACAATTCCATTACTGTAAATTTCATGTTGTTTTTTTTCTTTCTACACCATCACATAGGCTAGATGAGACAGTACATAACTATTTGCCGAAGTTTTCAAAATCTAGACTTCATTAATTTCAAGAACAGAAAAGGTTATGATAACCTAACCTGACCTTTTTTTATTGCACTGGTAATCTCATTTCCAATTTCATCCAATAATTCATTGTAAAGAGTGACTGACAGAGTAAAAAGTCCCCTACTGAAATCATGATTGCCTACCCGCTAATCCCTTGCAACTTCTTTCTGCTGCGAGTCTCAACAATTTATAAATGTTATGGTGACAATGGCAATGCATACTCTATGTAAACCATTTATCATGCCCTTATGAACTATGGCTTAGGAATCACTAATATTTTTCAATACCTGCACTGATAAAACTTGAAATATCATATTTTTTCTATTCAGATTTATTTACTCAAAATGAGGAATTTGGTGCTGATATTTTTGGAAATAGATGATTACACAATGACAAAATAAAGACAGCGTACTTAGCAGTATTCCCATGAAAAGAAAACGCAGTTGGTAATGCAGTATCATAAAGTAAATAGTATCCTGCAAGTCTCAGTGGTACTACAAGTTCATTGGGTGTCAGTGTGAATTAGAGGAAAGTCCAAAATATCAAAACAAAAAGAACAATATATTTTTGCACATTTTAATGAAAAATAAAATAAATTTCTTTTACAACTCACCTTTAAAAATATTAAAGCATACCTGGAAGACAATAGCACAAAAGGAAAATGAAACAAAAAAAAAATATTGTATGAATGGAATTATTTATCTTGGTGTTCACAAACTTTATAATTTCTCATCTTTGCTACTGTATTTCTTTAAAGCATTAAGTATAGATTTTTTCCTGTATGATTAGAAAGTAATGAAGTATGTGATTTTGTTTCAGTTCTGTAGGAGAGAGATTATACTATAAGTCTTATCCTCTTTTGTGAGCTGATCACATCAAACTTCAAGATCAAATGTTTTTATTCCTACAACTAATAGTGTCTAATGAACCAAATTACTAACGTTTTCATTATTTCATAGCATATATTTTGTTTTAATATTTACTTCATCAATCACATCCCACATAACTACTTGAATGTAATGGACTTAATTCTGATTTAATTCCTTTGAAACAGAAGGTATTACCTGAAGAATGATCTTTTAATATACACTGGAACAGCACCTTCTGGCTCTTGACCATAGTTCGATACTGTTCATTTCTTAGTTCTTCATGAAGATCTGTGGAGCTTCACCTTACAGGTGAAGATCAACAGCTGAGAATGTGTGATGAAGAGATCCTCAACATCCAACAAAAAAAAAGTCCTGGTTTACAGTGGACATTGTCACCCTTGCCATTGCCAGTCTCTAGGGCATGTCTTTATAATTTATCCTATTACATGTTTAATAATTTAATACTCAAGACTGTCTAGGTTGTTCTGCACAATATTTTGATCCATGAAAAATGCCCCCTAAATTTGTGTAATCTGCAGATATCTTTGGCACATGTACTTCTTTGTATCAAGACCGTTTGATGTAAAAATTATGAAATGTGATTAAAGGCTCATCACCAAGAACACAGAATAGCACAGAGGCACAACAGCAGGTAGGAAAACCCCACCCCAACCCCTCCAAGGGCTGTCCCAGGGGTGCCTTAGCCCCATGGGCTGGGGTGACACCCATCAACAGTAATCATCAGAAAGGCTCTCTGGATCACCTTTTGGACTGAGAGGGCTGAAAACCTACAGAGGTAAGGGGCTCACTATGGGATGTAGGGAAAAAAACCATCTTGGGATTGTAGAAGACTTATTATGGGGTGTTTATGGGAAGCACCAAAAGTGGGAAAAGGGAGGGATCAAGGTGGTTTAGGAAGGAACAGGCATGGAAGGGTAAACGAAAGGGAGGAAGAAGATAAAAGGGGTTGATCTCATGTAAACAGACACATGACAAGTCAATATACTTGTCTGGCTGTGCTTTACACTGGTCTCTCCAGTCTGTTCTGTCTTCTCATTTAATTCCATTTCCAGCTGTTTTTCTGGGTGAGGTGACTCTATTTTGCACACCTGTGTGTATATGGAGGTCTAAGTGCCAGCAAGTGGA
>VZTV01116121.1:0-11320 GCA_013400875.1 Anhinga rufa
ATTGGCAATTAATGTCCAATTAATGCTTGTAGATGCATTGACTGTGTTACAGATCTACAAAGCAAACTGTTGACACATTCATTTTTATTTCAAACTGCATGCTGTAGAATATATGGACTAGGGAATACATTGAAAACTCTCTGCATATTCTGAACTCAGGTACAACAACTCCCCAGGAACATAGTCTCACCAAAAAACCTGAAAATTAAAAATATCCTGGGATTCTTACCATGAAGAAGATACAGAATTACATCACTATAGACAAAAAATAATCTCTGGTGTTTATTAGGAAAAGGCATCAGGCAATTGCAGAAAGTTGTGCTGTTTCTGTGTGAGAAAGGAATAGTGGATTTCTAAAAGCAACTTCCCATGAATGGCCACAGCTATGGGTATAGCTATAGACAAAGAAATAGGCTACAGAGGATGCAAATTAGAATACAAAGGATTACAATAGAATAAAATAGAGAGGATGCAAATTCATATGCTGCAAAACTGAAATAGAATATACATTTCAAAGAAGTGGGGTTAACTTAAGGAATCCTGGAAGCTGTGACACACATGGTACATTATCTTTCAGGCTCAAAAATACTCTGTCTTAATGAAAAGCCATTATATAGAAGTACATCTTATAAATTTCCAAATCAAGAGTCCTCAGGTTTCCAATAAGTTCCCAACTGGGAGCCCTCCCCACTAGAATGGGACTGAATGACTTCTGATTATAAGTCAACATTTCAAATATTTCACTTCAAACATCTTATGCTAAATTTCCAAAAATTCCAAGTGAAATAACATCAAAGAGACTGACTTTGAGAAGATCATGTTATCAGGCAGACAGCATTTAGTTGTGCTACAAATTCATACAATTGTGGAATGTGCTATTTAACAGTTTAAGAAGCAGCTAATTCTTTCTTTGCTGCACTTTAACAAGTGAAAATACAATTAAAAATAAGGTTTATAACTTCATTGGCATAAACAAATACGGTCTGGAAAAATAATTAACATTTCTTATTTTTTGTTTGTGGTTACTCTAAAATAATCAGGAAGTAGACTGAAATTATTATCATAACAGAAGATAATGACAGAAGTTAAGAAAAGATAAGACAGATAAGGAAAAAGATGCAACAAACAGAATTTATCTACATCTAAAGGATTGAAGTGGTAATGTTAACCACACGTCTATGAGAGCGCTACACTGACTGTACACTGGGTAACAGCAGTGATTTGGAAGGCAACAAACATTTTAAAGGGCTTTCTTTGATTTCTTTTTTTAATTAAAGATATCAGAACTAAAATCTCAACATACTTATACTTATTTAAACTAAAGGTTTTTCAGGCTTTTTATACATTTTTGCACTCAGAATAAATTGCCAATGAGTCTTCAAAGTAATAACCATGTTTTTACAGAATATGGATTAAATAATTTACAATGTCACCTAAAATGTTTTATTAACTTCTAATTTTTAAACAACTGTCAACAAATGTACTGAAACTACTCAGGTTTGGTGTTAGGTATTTAAAGGATATTGAACTTGGGCAGACTTTAAACAAATAATGGAAATTCTACACTAAATATTAATTTCATTAGATGGGTTTTATGGTAAAAGCATGTTCAGAGAAGCTAGAGAGTTCAAATGAATACATTCTTACAGACCAGGTCTAAATTGATTTGTGGCTAGTTTATAATATGGGCACACAGTCAAATATGGACAGTTTTTATGTTTGCATGCATGCCATGCAAAAAAATATCATCAACAGAGACGTGAGAGACCCCAGGTCTCTCTTTGGCCACCTTCCACACTAGTCAGACAGGCTGCTGGCAAAAGAAAAGCACTGAGAGAGCTGGTCAATGTCACTGCAAGGTGACTATTGATTATTTGAGAAAGATCTTCGTGATTGTGGAAGGTTCCTGAGGACTGGGAAGAAAGCAAATATTTTCAAGAAGGAGTAGCTGGATAACATGGGAAGGTGATTAAGCAAATCCTCTTAGAAACCTGCAAATCATCTTTGAAACCATTTCTTAACAAATGAAGGACAGGAAGGTGACTGGGAATAGTCAGCATGGGTTTACAAAGGGGAAATGATGCCTGACCAACCTGACTGCCTTTCATGAAGAGGTGACTGACTCAGTGATTCGGGGAGAGCAGTGGATGTTTTTTATCCTGACTTTAGCAAGGCTTTCAACCCTGTGTGCCATAACATTCTCATAAACAAACTGTATGGACTAAGTAAGTGGCCGGTAGGTTCTACTGAAAACTAGCTGAACTGCTGGGCTCAAAGGTTGGGACTAGTAGTACAAAGTTCAGCCAGAGATCTGACAGGAGCGTCATGCAGTTCAACAAGGTGACGTGCAAAGTCCTGCACATGGGAAGGATCCACGCCATGAACCAGTATATGCTGGGGACCTACTAGCTGGAAAGCAGCATTGCAAAAAATATCCTGGTGGACACCAAGTTACACATGAGCCAGAGGTGTGCCCTTGCGTCAGAGAAGGTTAATGGTATCCTAGGTTGCATTAGGCAGTGTCACCAGCAAGTCAAGGGAGGTGATCCTTCTGCTCTGCTCAACCCTGGTCAGACATAGTTAGAGTACTGAGTCCAGTGCTGGGCTCTCCAGTATGAGAGAGACATGGACATACTGGAGTGAGTCCACCAAAGGGCCACAAAAATGATTAAGTAGTTTCACCACCTTTCAGATGAGGAGAGTTTGAGAGAGCTGGGACTGCTCAGCNCTGACTTTACTCTGAGCAGGGTATTAGAGTAGATGATCTCCAGAGGCACCTTCCAGCCTCAGCTGGTCTGTGAGTCTGTGAAGTTTCACCAGTATAGGCTGAGCAACAGTTTCTGGAAGCACTCCTAGACAGACACAACACCTCTTAGGAACTCACAGTCCATCAGAAAAACCCCTCTACAGACTGACTTATTGCACCAGCAAAAAATTAATTTCTTGGTTACTATTTAGTGCTAAGATATTTTTCACTTTCTAGATAAGAATTTCCCAGATAAGAAGCAAATAACCTTTGTGTCTACGGTAGCCAGATTTATGGAAACATCTCTGGCCACATTTGGAACAAGTCCTTGTTCATACCACGTCCTTCCTTCAGTTAAGGGGAGGATTACTGGTCAAGTAAACTTTGCTTCACATTTGCTTGCAACATGTCAAGAACAAAATTAATCATTTCAGCAGTAGCAGCAGCTGGGGAGTCTTGGCAAAACGGCTGTTAAGTCAGCTTAAGATAATATGCAAAAATCAGCAAGCCTTCTTGGAGGAGGAAAGGGCTTATTTAAAGTAGCTAAAGCAGTATAGCAATGGATGTGTATGATTCAGAGAAAAGGGAGAGTGGCTAAAAGACCAAAGAGAAAATAAGAAAGCTGACAACAATATCAGAAGAAAGAGCTTGGGCTTCGAAATTCAGCTGCTATTGCCTAAGAAAAATAGGCTTCTCCTTACAAGATGAAAGAGTGAACGTTCACTATCATTCAGTTTGTTTCAAAATATAAAATGTTTCCAATTATGTTTTTTAGCTGTAACAGTTGAAAAACAGTATTAAGTTAGCAACTGTGCTAAAAATAGCAGTAATTCTGAATTGATTCTGAATAGACATGCCTTGTTCAGAACATGAAATAGAGATGGACAACATAACCCAATAGATTTCTTTCCCAAGGCAAAAATGTGCCCCAACTTACATTCTCTAAAGCTTTACATCAATCAGGTAATCAGGTCAGAAATACCGCTTCACTGGGGATATCTTTAACTTCTAACAGAGGAATTTGGTACAATTAAGTACATATTCAACTCATGCTCTCTAGAAAGCATCTTGACTTAAGCAACATCTTTTAAATCTACACTAGTATCACTGAGCCATCCAGAATGCAAGGATGTGACTATCATGGAACTTTAAACAGTTACAGTAAAAAAAAAAAATTAGATTTGTGATGATTTCTTATATTTAGAAAGCTTTTTTTTTCATTAAGTACTACACATTCTATTGTTAGAGAACTGCTCCTGAAATTCACCATTTATTTCACAGTTTTAAGTTTCCCTCCTTGCTCTTGTTAGAGCTTTCAGAACTGATTTATTTAATTACCAGGAAGAACAGAAGGGACAGAATCAACCCTATAACGTGCTTGTCCTTTACAGACTACTATAAAAGGAATTGTTCTCATGTTGGCGAGAAAACAAGAATTCCTCTTTGTGAAAAGTTACTTGGCTTCACCTTTGGTTTCCATTCAACATCCGATGCAAGTGAAGCTTTCTCCTCTGTAAACAGAGTATAAGCAGAGTAAACACTTTAATCTGGATCTTCTGCATTTTTGGAAAGTGAGTAACCATCAGTCAACCAAGCATTTATAAATGTGGCCTTAGAATTTGGTATAAAAATATACTGATTTCTATTT
This sequence comes from Anhinga rufa, assembly GCA_013400875.1. Lineage (NCBI taxonomy): Eukaryota > Metazoa > Chordata > Aves > Suliformes > Anhingidae > Anhinga > Anhinga rufa. The sequence continues at coordinate 4,395 of VZTV01116121.1, forward strand.
TCAGCATCGCTTGCAGGGCTTCGAAGGGTGGGGCACAGAATAAGCAAAAAATATGTACTAAATCACATAATAAGAGACGGTTGACAGTAAATAGAGTCAAATGAATAAAGGAAATATTGTTGCCTTCCTGAAATCTAGCGCAAAATAATAATTCATTCTGGGCTGCTAAAAATCTTCACTAAAAGCAACACAAAAAAGACACGTCACGTCCACAAATTCACCATCAGTCCCTCACAGGAGGAGGACAGTTGGACAAAGACTTCAGAGTTCTCCACAAATCTTTTGATACATATACCATCAGCAGAGTGCTAGGTGGGTCAAAGCAGTAATAGGTCTCATTGCAGAAATGTTTCTTATGAGAAGCTTGTACCTAGTTAGGACCAATAAGGAAATCTTTCTTTCTTTCTTCCCTCTCCCCCTCCTCCCCCCCCAAACCCATTGTTTTTTCCCCCCCTCTCCTGCCACCGCAGTACATGACCTTCACAAGAAAACGCTTCTGCTTTGATAACAGGCTGCAAGCTTCCAAGGACCAGCACTGCTTTCTGGGAGAGAAAACTGTTGCCTTGTTCAGAATCCAATCAAAACCTGGATGTACCAAGTGAAAAATAAACCAAGGACATAATTATTCCTTCTCATTGTGATTTGGCTTGACTTCAAATCTCATACACTGTATATCTGAAATAGTAGCAACACCTCCATTAGCTGAGCCTTCCAACACTTTAATCAAAGTATCTTTCAGAATAAAAAGGCAGAAATGTCAAATTCCAATCACCCTTCAGATCCCTTCAGTTTCCTGTGCTACACAAAATTAAAAGCCTTACACGTGGATCATTTCCCATAAAAACCAGCATGCATGCATGCAGACACTCAGCCATGCGGGCGGGCACCTATTTTAGAACATGGCAAACACCAGTGGTGTGAGACAGGGAGGCTCCCCCACAGGCATCCCACACTCATGGGCACGCTCTTGCAGTCAGCATAACTGATTTTTCGCAAGTGATAACAACTTCCACACTTTATAAGAAATACAGGTTATCGGGCATCCAGCAGGACAATGCCACGTACCTAGTCCAGTGCACATTACAAGTGCACTTTTGGAGGGCAAGAGACCCACAGCTTTCTCAGACTTTACTCACAGCCAGAGGAAAAAAGTGGTTAAAAGAAACAGGGACAAAGGGTTTGATTAGCCTAACTAAAACTCTCTCTCTCATTCTGTAGTGCTCATATTCCCACTAGGTCCCCAGGGATCTTTCAAAATCTTTAGGCAAAGGCAAGGTAAGCGAACTGTAATATTCTGGATCCCCATTTAGGTCATCTCTACACACTGAAGTGTTTTAAGCTCTTTTGCTTTAAAAATGGAATCCCCAAACCATTACGATGCTTCACAGTAAAATACCGTAGAAAACAAAACCACTCTCAAGACTAACATACTTCTCTAATGTTTTCTATGAAGAAACTTTTACAGTTATATCTTTTTTTATGGTTAGAATTATGCTAATTTGTTTCTGCTGAAGATGATAATACTTTAAAAAATGTTTTAAGAAAGAAATTAAGTATAAAAGTGCCATCTTAACTGTTATCTTGTATTAACATATACAAAATTAGAAGAACGTGTGCTTTTGCTGACATAAGACTATTTCTTTCTTCTACATATACTTGTAATACTTGCAAACCATATTTTGCCTTTAGGAGTAAAAGACTCTATGCAAGTGATAAAAATTTAATCATGTAGATATGGATTATTTAAAAATACAGAATTAGACAAAAAAAACCAGAAAACCTCCCAAATATTATCAGCCTCCTGCTCTAAATAATACCCAAAAATTCAAATAGGACTTGCGACCAGAACCAAGAAAGATTATGACTTTTTTAAATCCAGCTATCTGTCCTTCAAAACACACCATTAAAAATGTTCCAACTTGTTGCACATATGGCAAGTAACCTAGAAGAGAAGTCTCTGTGATCTCTGCAGCGAGTACTTCGAACCCAAACAAATAACGCCTTTACTTCACGTGTTTTTCCAGGAAGATGAAGGAGCGTGTTCCCTGGCGCAGCCCAGATGGCAAGCCGTACTGCAAAGCCACACTCCACTAACCATCATTTCTGCTTTCCACAAAGCTCAGACTTTGATAAGACACAATTATTTAAAATTCCCGGTGCTGTTCTTCTTCCCCTGACAGCGATATGGTATTATCGCAAGTGCATCCTCCTCAACAGCAACGTGATGCTATAAAGTTCTGCTAAATTTATTGAGGAGTCTTTTTCCAGTGGTTAGCTATAACACAGTATAATGGTTATCCTCCTAAATGATAATTAAGCTTTGGGGTAACATTTAATTGAAAATGTACGGTGAAAATCAACAAGTCAGCCTTTTCAAATCAAGGCTGCTTTGTTCACAATCCTGTTCAATGTGATTTTGTCTAACAGTAATCCATGACAAAAATATATGAGCTTAATCCCGTTCCCTCTAGCAATCATTTAAAAATGTTTAACCCCTGGGACAATTCTGAGGCTCAAATAATTTGACAGTATTATTCAAGCATTAATCTTTTTCTACAAATATTGTACCTTTTCAGTTATAAATAACTCTTTCTGATTAGTAACTATATTCTATAAATAACATAACCGAATCTTTTGCTTTGAAAAAAGAAATTTAAAAAGTGAGTTGGCTAATTTTCACAGGATCACCAGTTTCATACATCACATGCTGCCAGGCTACTGTTCCTTTAATGTGGTCCCCTGCTCAATAGCCATCCTGGAAAGAGCCACAGCCAGCTGTAATGCCCATAGACAGCCTGGGGACCAGGTACAAGAGTGCGGACATTAGGTAGAAGACAGGATGAAACAACCTCCTGCACCAGCTAGGGAGCGACTTTATGAGCAGTTCTTTCCTCACCTCCAAGATCCAAAGAAATTTGCTGCCATCCTCCTCCTGTCTTATAGAGTTGTCTTGGGCCACAGCAAACCACACGGCCCAACAGGTGCAGCTTTGTATCGCGAAGGGGATGGCACTGCCAACCTAGCGCTCCCCCCAGGTTGTGTGTGCATCATCAGGCTCATTTTGGAGGAGCTTGTGTGACTCCGGTGCCCCGCACACCCACTGAGAGCTTGTGCCCATCAGCCAAACCCAGAATGCATCTCCGAGTTCAGCTTCATCCCAAAGCGATACAGGGCGTGTCCTGTGAGATGCACACCAATACATGATAATAAGCATGGACATCTGGGAATTCACTTCAGAAATGCACTTCTGACCTAAGGTAAAGCTAAACCTAGATGGACCCTGCTACAGTAAACCCATGTTAACTGCTAAGAGACTCCTTGTGACCACCAAATTTTAGGCAGGATTAGTTTCTTTTCTGCACTGTTTCTGGTTTGGTGATTAATTCTATTTTTAGTCACTACTTTGTGCAAATCCAAGCAGAGAAAGAGGATGCCTGTGTGCAACTGCAAGCAGAATTTGGTTCCATGTCAGACTAAGGACACAAAGAGGATTATATCTGCTAGAAGAAGAAATACAGCATATGATACTGAATCCCCTTGAGAGGGTGGCTTCTGAGATAAAGTTCACAGTCATTTCATTTTAATTAAAACAAAATGAAATTTATGATATCTCATTTCCCTGCCACTTTATTATTTAGGTGTCATTGCCAAAGAGACTGCAGAAATCTAGGAAGATACAGTTGCTGCTGCAAGGAGTTTCCAGTCTAACTCAGGCAGAAGTAAACATTCAATAGCTCAGGAAAGAAAGTAAAGCCATCAGTGATGAAAATATACCTTTATGTTTTCACAGAGGTCATTCTCAGCAGTAGTAAGAGAAAGCAGGGAACAGATAACCCACTTTTACTTTTGTGGCACAGGAAAGAGCAGAAGAGAAACGGGAAGAGGTGAATGCAGAGGTGGATGGAGGATTAGAGAGAGTTAGATTTAAGAAAAGAGAAAGGATGGATTTAAAAAACAATGCAGAGGTGTAAGCAACTGGTGTCACGTCTAAGACCAAAAAGTTTTCATCCAATATAGAGAAAAAACAAAGCAAGTGTGGCAAGCACAAGCAACAAGTAGAAGTGACATGTCCTGAATGAAGGCTGGGGATAAATTTGAGAGCATTATTTTGGACACACTTTGTCACAAAGTGCAGATATGGGTTTTTCCTTTTCTATTGAAGTATAACTATAAAAAACCCCTTGACAATATTATACAAAATTATATTGAGAAAAATGCCATGCCCTTTAAAAGAGTGAGGATACAGGTGAGGAAATCAATTCAGCTAAATAATTCCCAAGAAGCACTAGGACAGCTTCCTTTCATTTTAGCTATGAACATAGTTACGTGACATAATTTAGCAAGTGATTTAATGGCTCTTGTCATGAATGCTATTCATCTGCTAGATGCAACTCTGGTTTTCTATTCATATTTTTCAAAAGCTCTAACACAGATATTTTTTTCTTTCTTTCACCTACTACATCTCCAGAGTGCAATTATAACTTTTGAGCTAAGCAGCAAAGATCTTTCCCCTTTACTTAGCAAACACCTGCTCAGCTTCCCTTGCAGCACCGTCTCCTCCTCAAGGCTGAGGATGAGCAGTCTGGGCTGATATTGTGACTGCCTTGGAAAGGGAGTATATAGAAAAGTGAAGACAACAAACCCTCCTTGTTCCTCTCCAAAAAGGACTGGTGGAAAGCTTAGGCCCTATGTGCTTTGCTCTAGAGCGTGCCATCTTCCTCTTGCCAACCAGGAGTAAAACCCCTTAAGAGAAACCCAGACATCTCTCCTTCCCAACCCCAATATTTTCACAAGTAAAGCAATCTGTCTCCTAATTATTTAATATGTGGTGATGATGATATCATTATTCTACCCCTTCTCGAACTGTCAAACTGAGATCAATAAGTAAAGGGTCCTATCACTGCAGGACCTCTCCTAGCAGAACAAAACTGCCTGGAAAATTTATAGCTGATTTAAGTCTTATTTACAGAACAAGAAAAAACAATTTGAGTTCATCTTGAAAAAATGGAAAGCAAACTATGGCATAAGACCGCACCTGCCTGAAAGACCTGACATTTTCAGTTTTAAGCTTCTTTCCTGTCAAAAGTAACAAAATCTAACATTATTTTCAGGAAACTCATCAGATGTTAGTGACCATACAATCCATTATATGTTATAGGAAAATGATAATGTTTATGTATTCCCATGGCTTTTAGGATCAGGAAAATAGAGACAATCAGGAATTCTATTATTATACAAACAGAGAACTAAGATGAAAGTAGAAGACCCAAAACAGATTATAAAACAGGGGGCAGGGACCATAGATTAAGTCTGGACAATGCTGACACTTTTTTTTTTTTTTCCTCCAGCACAATGTGCTTTGGGAGCCTGAGTGGGGATGAAGAAGAAAGATCATCTGAGAGCATGGTAGATGGATTTTTAACTTTCTGTTACTCTTTCATTCTTGGCTTTCTTCAGTCTCTTACTCTTGGCATCCTCTGTTTTTATTCTTATTGCAGAGAAATGATAGCTTTAAACTAACAAACAAGCACAAGTCTGGAAAACATGCCTGTTCTTTTCTGGGAAGCACATGGGAGAGCTCAGCTGCTGCTTACTTTGAGCAAAACTGACACCCCCTCATTCGCTTGTTACCAGACAGTTCAGTGGCCGGAGAAAAGCTTACTCCACAACTTAATGTTAGGCAGTGAAACTGCATATGCCATTAAAGTTCAAAGCAACTGATTAATCCTTTGATGTGTTGCCAAATTATGAGAATGATGACACTATTTTTTTTTTAAATGTGTTTGTCTGTCTTCTCAATTCTTTCTTTTTTAGCCCCATGCTTTAATAAACAGTGAACCTGAGGAAGAAATGGATTCTTTTTATTCAAAGAGCTGGGTACTGTTTCTGGAGCACTTCTTTTATATATAATGTACAGAACGTTACCCCCCTAACAGAGGCAGAAAATTTCTCTTTATTTTTCCCTCCTGGTGCTCTCCTTCTTTAGACTTGGAAAGTAAACATTTAAAAATGCATGCTGTTAGTGGGCTGCGTAGCACTACACTGCTCTGTCAAAGTGAATATTGTGGTAAATGGTCAGTCTGTTCATACTTACAATCATCTTCTACTTCCTCATGCCAAAGCATGTGAGCAGACATGAAATCTCTCCACAAAGAAGAGGAAAAAGAAAACAACAGCAAAATATTTCTTGGCAAAGTATATTCCAACTTTGCTGCTCCAGTAGCTTTTGTTGAATTAGGCTTGTCCCTGCATAACGACAGATGTGTCCCTGCACAAGCCCCAGCAGCTCTGCAGAGGGGAGAGCAGTAAGCACCCCAGTGGGATGCAGCTCCAGGCTGGCTGCCGGCAGGGTCTGCGTCCCAGGCAGGGAGAGGCAGGGATCCTCACTTCCACCCAGCCGGCATGGTAACTAATGCCAGTGCTCTTTGGAGGCCCCTAAATGTTTCAAATTCCAGGACCTGCGCAGAAGCAATGCTCTGTGCTTCCCTCAAAACAAAGTTGATTTCCCATAATAGGACAGCCCATGCACTCGACATATAAGGCTCTGCTTCCAGGGTGGCATATGCAATGGATTTAAATTATGTGTTACAGCTTTCCAAGGAACATTTAGTGCTACAGAGCAGGGTGAAGGTATTTACTGCTCCCTTTGTGCAGTTCTCCTGAGAGCCCTATGAAATAGATTTGCCCTCTCCCCAGCAAATGACCCCCCAGCCCATCCCCAGACAGGATCCTCCCTTTTTGGGAGAGGAGCAGCAGCCCTCCTGTATTTGGCCTTTCTCTCCCAGATGAGACTTTTGGGATTGCAACCTCTCTCCCAAGCAGGGAGAAAAATAAACAAACCCAAAAATAGTGCTGTCACCAAACTAAGTGTGTAAATACTAACACAGGTTATGATAAGTCAGTAGCTGCTTTAAAAAAAAAAAAAA